>JASUUG010001085.1:0-117300 GCA_030449905.1 Luvunga scandens | reverse complement strand
TAGAAGTAACTTTATAGTTAACCCAGGAGTGCTCAAATATGTCTCAAATAATATAACCTAAGTTAATAGGTCGCCTCTTAAGAAGACTACCAAGTAACTCAAATGTCATTTCTTAAGAGTGAGGATATCTTTGTGAAATGGCATAAAGAATCACAACTTGTAGAGGTAATGAATTTGTGACCTAAAGGAGAGCACAAATCTCATCGGTAAGATCCACGGCCTTTACAATATATTCCCAAACTCATGATGATAGACAAAATCAGCAAAATAGAGCTCTTTCGAGAAGTATAAATGCAATGGCTCCTAATTGGGATTCCCAAAATATTGTTCAAATCCTCGATATCAAATTTAACAGAATTTCTCCTGATGTATGATAACTCTATGAAATAAAGAAAGTTATCTATAGCACTTTGTTTATGCTTAAATCGGAACTATTGGAAAGAAATGACATGTTTTAATTACATTTTAATTATATTTTGCATACTTATTTTTAGTTTATTCTCAATAAATTAGGTTGATTTACAATAAATTGGGTTTAGATTGTGTGCTTTATTGTGGGCAATTGGACGTATAATTTTAAAGAAAGAATGTTTTGCAATGGGCTTGCAAGAATGAAAAAGAATTTGATTGCGAGAAAAGTAGAAGTGAGTTTGAATCAATGCAAATCTTGGAGGCAATATTGTAGCAATCCTGGAGCAATCAAAGAAAAAATTACGCATGAATCTTAGAAAAAATATATGATCTGCGGTTTAAATCTGGAAGATACATGTCACAGATGTCGAGTTGCCTTAGTTTTCCATCATAAAAAAATCATACACTCGAGGAAAAAAGAAAGCCGTCATTCGCAAGAAATAAAAAGAAAAGAAAAAAGACAGACAAAGAAGCAAAGAATTTCTAGGGCCGAAAAAGAGATTTCGAGGCATGGAGAAGAAGAAATTAAGAACTTGGAAGGGCAACTCACTCTTATTTTGTCTTTTCTTGTTTTCTTTGATTTATGATGATGTACTTGATGGTTGAAACGGTTTTGTTTCTTTTTATATAAATCGTGAACTAATTTTATTAGTGGTTGAGTGATAAACAAGAATGATGGTTATTAGATCAATTAATTGTGTTCTTTGTGAGTCTTTATAGCATTTTATTTTGATAATGCTTAATTTAATTCACTATTTCGGACCAACTACGCATTTAGTGATCTATCTAAGAGAGCCATAAAAAAGGCTTGTTTTAGTGGAACATATTACAACAATACTTGGTTTTAAATTAGTTTTTTTCGAGTTAGGTTAACTCAATTTGAATAGGGCCATGTCTAATTTAAAACTAGTGATGAACTAGACATAGGATTCACCTTGTGACATTAGAAACCTTGATCTTATAATGCTATATCTTGTGGCATAACAACTGGTTATTGTTAGATTATATATAGATATAAAACATCTAATAGGTGACAAATCGAGGATGCATTAGAGTTACGCACAAGATCTTTGTAGTAATTGTTGCACTGGGATCAACAAATAGAAAAATAGTTAATACCATTAAGTCGATTAATTCACTCCAATTACATCATTCTTAGTGATTACATTCTTGTGTGAGACGTTTTAATTTAGTTTATTGCATTTTTTTGTCATTTTAAATTACTTAGTTAATTTAGTTGATAAAAGAATTAATTTGATTTAATTAAAATTGCACCACAAGAATTGTTGAAGACTTTCCCAATAGTATCAATCCTTATGGATATGATACTTCAAATACTTATCACTTTATTACTTGTTGTATATACTTTGCGCATTGATAGCCGTATTTTAAGAGATTGAACCTCAATCAAGAATAAGTTTTTGGCGCCATTGCGAGGATTGATTTATGAAATCAATTTTTGTGGTGTTTTATTTAAGTTATTGTTTAATCATTTTTTTTCTCGTAGTTAACAGTGTTATAGAACCGTTGCGCAAGGAGAAAGCATTGAGTTCACTTTGATCTGGAAATTGAGAGGACTGTTAAGAGATTAAGAAAGGAGTAAAGAAATTCAAAAGCTGTTGTAGCAATAGAGGATTTACAAGACAAGTGAGATTTGAACAACCGAGGAGAGTTATAACCATTGAATGGACAAGGAGGTCAGAATGGACAGAATGTTTATGGGCAACCAAAAAATAATATCATTCATATGGCAGATGACAGAGATAGAGCCATTTGAGACTATGCTATGTTGACTCTTCAAGCCATACATCCAGGCATAGTTAGACCTAAAGTTCAAATAGATAACTTTAAGTTAAAGCTGGTGATGTTTCAGATGTTACAAACTATAGGTCAGTTTAATGGACTGTCTTAAGAAGATCCTCATCTTCATCTTAAGTTATTTAAAGGTAAGTGATGCTTTTAAGATTACTGAACCATCATAGGAAACATTAAGGCTCAGACTTTTCCCATTCTCTTTGAGGGATTGAGCACGAGCATGGCTGAATTCCTTACCACTAGATTCCATTACAAAATGGAATGACTTGGCTGACAAGTTTTTTATGAAGTATTTTCCTCCCACTAAAAATAAAAAATTGAGAAATGAGATAACATCTTTCCATCAATTGGAAGATGGGAGCTTGTACGATGCATGGGAGAGATTTAAAGAGTTGTTGAAAATATGTCCACATCACAGTATCCCTTGCTGTATACAATTGAAAACCTTCTATAATGGTCTCAATCCAAGTGCAAGACTGATGGTGGATGCTTCAGCAAATGGAGCTTTATTATCCAAATCATACAATGAAGCTTATGAGATTTTGGAGAGAATAGCTAACAACAACTATCATTGGCCATTATCTAGACAGGGCAAAGGTCGAGGTGCAACTAGAGTGCATAATATGGATGCCCTGACAGCTTTATCAGCACAAATAACTTTATTGACAAAAGTGGTGAAAGCGCTAACCATTGTTTAAGCAACAGTTAACCAAGTTGCAGAAGTGTCATGTGCTTATTATAGAGAAGGGCATTAATTTGACAGTTGTCCCGAGAATCCAACCTCAATAAATTATGTGGGTAACTTCAATAAACAGGGCCATAATAATCCATATTCAAACACCTACGACCCAGGATGAAGGCAAGACCCCAAATTTCTCATGGAGAAATCGAAATTAGCATCTTTATAGTAACCGATTGCACAAAAACAAACCAAAGATAACCACTTGGATTTCATTAACAAAATCAAGATAAAAAAAGTACCAATAATGACCAGATCAGTTCTTTTGAAGCCTTAATTAAGGAGTATATTGTGAAGAATGAGGTAGTTGTCCGAAGCCAAGCTGTGTCATTAAGAAACTTAGAGAATTAACTTGGACAGCTTGCCACAACACTCAGCAATACACATCAGGGAAGTTTACCACGTAACATATAGGATCTAAGAAGAGAAGGAAAAGAGTAATGTAAAGTGATCAATCTGAGATTTGGAAAGGATGTGTATATTCCAGTAGGCATGCCAAAGAGGAGAATCGAGCTTACTTAAACTCAAGAAAAGTTCGGAGTGAAGAAGAGCTTATTTCTTCTACTAATCAACACACTTGTGAATATAAGAAAACTACAAAGACACGTGCGAAACAAATGAGTCACTACTTACTAGAAGGAATGTTGCAGAATCATCTGCAGCAGCAAACAAAAGAAAAAAAAGTGAAAAACAACATGTGTAGCCAATTGCAGCACAGAAATTTAGACACCCACTACTATTCTCACAAAGATTTTAAAAGCAGAAGCAAGATAAGTAATTCAATAAATTTTTAGAAGTGTTGAAGCAACTTCACATCAATATTCCATTTGTAGAAGCTCTGGAACAAATGCCTAATTGTATGAAGTTCTTGAAAAACAATTTGGTAAGAAAAAAGAGGCTAGGACAATTTGAAACTATTACTTTAACACAAGAGTGCAACACATGCTTCAAAACAAAATACCTCAAAAGCTGAAAGATCCAAGCAGCTTCATAATTCTTTATTCTATAGGAACTAAATCTAGTGGAAAGGCACTTTGTGATCTAAGGGCTAACATCAATCTCATGCCTCTTTTAGTTTTCAAGCAAATTAGGAGTTGGAGAATACAGACTAACAACAGTGACTTTATAACTTGCAGACAGATCACATGCTTATCCAAAAGGGAATATTGAAGATATATTAGTGAGGGTGGATAAATTCATTTTTCTAGTGCAAGTTACATTCAATGTGTTAGATGGCATGAAGAATCTGATGAGATTAAGGAATTTGCAATTTTATCGGTGTTGTAGATCTTACTATAGGCCGGGTAAGTAGGCGATTCTTCTGATGAGCATGTAACTTGATCTTTGTAGCTTTTGATGATAAAGATCTTTGAGACAATTGATATAACATTGCTAGGATGGAAGCAACCATTCGAATAGATAGACATTTTAAATCTTTGGATTTATTAAATAAAGTAAAACCTCATAAACCTTACGTGAGTCTCCACCAATTTAAATATATGCATATCTTGGTGACAATGATACATTCAAGTAATTATTTTATTTTTTTGGATGTAGGTCGGGAGAAAAGCTTAGTGAATGTGTTAGGGAAACATAAGAAAGTAATTGGCTTGATTATAGCGAGACATTAAAAGAATCACCCGTCAATTTGCATGCCGCAAGATTACATTAAATGAGAGTTACAGGAACTTAGTATAACAGCAGAGAAGATTAAATCCAATCATGTAGGAAATTGTAAAAAATGAGATTATCAAATGGTTGGATGCTGAAATTATATACCTTTTATCAGATAGTTCATGGGTAAGCCTATTACAATGTGTACCTAAGAAGGGAGGAGTAACTGTTGTAGCAAATGAAAAGAATGAACTCATACCCACAACAACAGTCATAGGTTCGAGAGTTTACATGAATTACAAGAAGCTAAATTGGACTATAAGAAAAGATCACTTCCCACAACACTTTATAGACCAGATGCTGGATAGATTTGTTAGAAAGGAGTATAATTACTTTTTGGATGGGTATTTAGGGTACAACCATATTGCTATAGCACTAAAGGACTAGGAGAAGAGAACGTTCACATGTCCTTATAGCATCTTTGCATTTTGGAAGGATGCCATTTGGTTTGTGCAATGCTCTAGCAATATTTCAGAGGTGTATGATGGCAATATTTTCAGACATGGTGGATTAAACACTAGAGATATTCAAGTATGATTTTTCAGTCTTTGGTGAATCATATGAGGATTGCTTACACAATTTGGAAAATGTGCTTAAAAGATGTGAGGAGACAAATCTAGTTCTTAATCGGGAAAAGTGTCACTTCATGGTGTAAGAATGGATAGTTTTAGGCCATAGAGACTTGAAAAAGGATATTAAAGATACCCGAGCCCACTGAAACTCCTCTCATTAGCCCAACATATTGCAACAAAAAAGAAGAAATTAGATGCTACCCCAATGAGTTTACCTAAGGACCGTTTGAGGAGTAATTCTAAAAAAGAAGTGACCATTTCTAGTATTTACTGTAACAAGTCTGCAACAACAGGGGAGTGCCCCTACTAAACTTAATTTTTTTTTCAACCTCTATCAAAATCTTTTTTTGTTATATTACATTTTGTTGTTTTATCGGTTTATGACTTTTTGTTTTCTTTTATTTGCATGTTTCGATTGTTTGATTTGTTTATATTCTCATTGTTTTTACGTACGCGAGACACAAAGACTCCAAGTTTCCGGCTACGCGCTGAATAAGAACAAGTCATGTGATGTATATTTTGTTTATGTCATGGAATACGTGTGTAAGGCTCTCAGGATTTGAAAACAGGTACTTGATAAAACACCTAATGAAGATAAATTGAGTGGCAAGTTTCAGATTGCAAGAGGAAATACCAAATATTAAAGTTAAATTTTTGTCCAACACTTTGTGTTTTCACACTAAGTTTCTTGATGGTGATGCTTGAAATTAAAGCTTTCAGCTTGTATGGTAGAAAATATCATAAGTTCGGGAAAATTTTTGAAACTTTGTTGCCATGAATAATTACGCCCAATGGTCAAGTCTCTGAGTAACCAGAGACGAAAGATGACTTATATACTTAAGTCAAAAGGCAACAAACGCTATAAGATTACAGAAGAAATTGAATTAAAAAATTGCGTTTTTCGTCCTCTATATGCATATTAGGCGAATCTCGTCCTGCTCACGAAAGCACCATGTTCAAATTGTACCAAAGTGATCTTTGTATAAGACCACGTGCATGAAAGATTGCCACAACAACTGACGTGTGTATTGACAGAGTAAATTTTGGTGTCATCACCACAAGTGATAGCCATTCACATAAGAATGCTATTGGAAGAGAATAGACACTTAAAAAAACAAGAAGAAAAATTTGTCATTGTGAATACGCTTGAATTTATCGTGGATGTTCAGCTCCTACATTCATGAATTGACTTCCGCTCGAGTATGGAAAGAATTTGAATGTCAGAATATCTCCTGGATTGGTCAAAGTACACCACGCACACTTTGGATGAATTAGACCTAAATCTAGAACCCAATCGGGCTATGGCGCTTTACATGATTAAAAGTGTTATCCGAGAATTAGAAAATCCCCTCAAATGTGATGATAGGAAATGAGTTGAATAAGGTATGATTGTAATGTTTTAAATGATAAGATTGTTATTACTTCAATACAAGTACCAGATAATTTAAAGTTATCTATAGCACTTTTCGACTTAAATCATGACTATTTATGTAGAAATGTCATGTTTTAATTACATTTTAGTTATATTTTGCATACTTATTTATTTTTTAGTTTATTCCCAATAAATTCAAATTGATTTAATAATTCTGCTTAGATCAGTGTTTTATTTTAGTGAAGGGTAGAGCAATTTTCAAGAAAGGAATGCTACGAACGTGGTCAGTAAGAAATGTAGAAAAGAATTTAATGTTATAAAATACAAGCTGAGCCCAATTAAGGCAGATGCTGGTAGCCAATATTGCAGCAATCCCGGAGCAATTAAAGAAAAAATTTTGCTCAATCTTAAAAAATACGCGATCTCAGCTTCAAATCGAAGATACGTGCTTAGGCCGTCAAGTCGCCTCTAGTTTTCCATTATAAAAGAAGCACGCACTAAGGAAAAAAGAGTGTTTATTCACAAGAAATAAAAAGAAAAGAAAAGAAAACAACAAATAAGACAAGAATTTCGGAAGGCAATAAGGAGATTTTAGGGGCGTGAGGAAAAAATTAAGAACTTGGAAGGAAGCAACTCACTCCTATTTTGTTTGTTCTTGTTTTCTTTGATTCATGATGATGTACTTGATGGTTGAAATGATTTTTTATTTTGTTTGATATAAATCATAAACTAATTTTTATTAATGATTGAGTAAACAAGCTTGATGGTTATTAATTTGAATTAATTGTGTTCGCAAATCATGAACTAATTTTGTTTTTGATAATGTTTAATTTAATTCACTATTTCTACTTGACCACCTATTTAATAATACCTAGTTAAGAGAATACAAAAGAGCCTATTTTTAAGTAGAATATATCATAACAATACTTGGTTTTAAATTAGGTTTCCCAAGTTGAATTAATTAATTTGAATAGGTCATGTCTAATTTAAAACTAGTGATGAACTGTACATAGAGATTCACCTTATAGGGTATTAGGAACCATGATTTTATAATGCTATATTTTATGTGACAAAACAATTAGTCATTGTTAAGTTGCATATAGATATAAGATGTCCAATGTCGACATGTGAGGATGTATTAGAGTTTTACTTGCCTAAAACAGAAAGAATTGTCGTAGCACAGGTGATCCAGTAATGTAAAAATAAATAATACTATTAAGTGAGTTAATTCATTCAACTACATCATTCTTAGTGATTACATTCTTGTACGAGACTTGTTAATTTATTGTATTGCATTTTATTTTTCTTTCATTTAAATTACTTAGTTAATTTAGTTGATAAAAGAGTTAATTTGATATAATTAAAATTGCACCACAAAAGTTGCCGTAAGAATCCTCTAATAAGATCAATTCCTACGGAGACGATACTAGAATACTTATTACTTTATTAATTGTTGTGTACATTGCATATTGACACCCACATTTTAAGAGATTAAACCTAATCCGCAACAATGTGTGATTATCCCATCTCAGCCTGGCCTCACGAAATTTCCATATTCGAGTAAAAACATAAACCAGATTAGATAAACCCCTCTTCAATATCTAACGAAAACTCCCAAGGCAACAACATATCCTTCACACTTCTACCACATAAAACCAAGTCCTTAAAATCATCCAAATCCACCAAGTGTAAATTGATTACATTATGACCCGTGAAACGGGTTTCGAGCGTTTGGCACGAAAGAGCTGTGGAAAACGAATCCTCCTAATCTCAAGTCTCCTGTGGTATTGGATTCCTACTAGGAACGGATTTTCTCTTTACGACAGCCCATGAAGATTCAAACCATAGTTCAACTAGAAAAATTTTGATTTTGAAGAAATAATCAAAAGGAAGAAGTTAAATCGATTGTATGACAATGGAAGGTATGTGAAGTTGTTTAAGATGCTCGATTTCATCAACAAATACAAAATTGAGTCCAAAATCGAGAAAACCATTCGCTGACTTTAAGGTTTTGATTTGGGATTTTTCACCTTGGGGCTTGATTTTTGTATTTTGGCTACGATAAAACTATGCTTTAAGGATGTTTAGAAAGGTTTTACATGGGCTCAATTTTGCAGAAATTGTAAGAAAATTGAAGATTTTAGAGAGAGAGCTTAAGGTTTGTAGTTTAGAGAAAATAGTGAGAGAGTAATTGGAAATGAAGAAGAAGAATGGAATCGATTATATCGTATAAAAATGGAGAGCCATTTCGCTTAAACGGTTCACCTCTAATTTACTGTGAGAGTTATCAGAGTATAAGTTTATCACCGCTTAATAAAGCAACCTCTCTATTTTTAATCGGTTAAAACGTTAGTCACAAAAGGTGAATGTTGTGCAAATTTTATTAAACTTCCTTATTGTCGCACACAAATCTATCAGAATAGATCAACGTAACGAGTGTCGATGCTATGCAGGAGGTGAATTTAATTGCTTCGTAGAATTAATTTTTTCGAGTAGGTGGTTTGGATTTATAATAAGAAAGTGACGAGGCTATTTATGATTTCATTAGAGCGATGAGAATAAACTATTAAAATGAAGTCTTGTTTCTGCCCCGAATCAGACATCAAAATCCATTATCTAGCTTAACATTCCTTATTAGTCTAATTAAATAATGAAAGGGGATTTTCACTCGCCTTGAGAACCTCACTCAATAGATATGTTCTAAGTGCTTACCGTACAAATAGTAATAACTTTGCACATTTGGAGACGATTATACTACCAATATCTAACAAGATTATTACTATCTCACAACGAAAAGTCAAAACATCCACATAAATCAAGGGAAGAAAAGTAAATTTAAAATTAAACTTTACATGGAACGTATTGAGATTTTACCTTCAACCCAAACTTGAAAGAAAATTAGCTACTCATAATCAACTGAGGGTAAAACGAATTTTATTAAAATACATAAAATATAAGATGAGGGAGGAAATACGAGAAAATAGAGCTCAAAAATGGATTCGTAGATTGCCGATTTAGGGAGAGCCCTTTATGTATACGATGAGTAAATTATGGCCATCGAAAGTTAAAACAATTTGACGCTCAAGATTGCGAACGTCTTGGAAAGTCCGTATTAGATAGAACACATCATCGTGGCCAAGCATTCCAATGTGATATGCATGTATCAACACCACATTTTTTTCTACCCACTAACATACTGCCACATCGTTGATCAACGCCACATAAAAAGCATTTTATTCCCGGTGATTGGATGCGTGACATCATCGTGAATGCCACATAAGCATTGATATGCCACGCTATTCATCCAATTGAAAGTTGCTACATCATCATACGATTGCCATGTCATCGCACAAAGATATATGAACAGTTGCCTTGAACCATACCGTATAAATATAATGAGCATCCATTTATTATTTTAGCTCTTCTAAGGTTTTGGGGATAAAAGCAAATTCAAAATTGCTATCCGCTTTGCTATCCGATCTCTCATTCATCAGAAAATGACCATGATCTTCCTAAATACATAAAATACTTAATTAAAAGAAACATAATCAATTAAATCACCAGGCTTAAAAAGCATAAATAAGGATGCTTAAGTGAGACTTGGAGTGTAAAGGAATGACGATTTTCTCCTTTATAAATGCACACTTTCTAGCACTCAACTGTGAGTTGTTAAATTTTAATAATTATTCTTATGTTTCTATAATTAAACGGTATGCCATTTATTCTTAAACATGAATTCATTTATTTTGACTATGATTTCACATATTTGTTTTAATTTTTGACTAATACTTAATACATTTATAAATCACTTTAGAAATGTATTTTTGATAATGTCAATTTGATACAAAATAAATTTCTTATGATATGCAAATGCTAAGAGCATTTTAATGGATTCAAATCTAAATCTGGTCAAAGATTTCATCAAAATCAAATCTTTCTTCTTAGTTTGTAACCGCCATTTTACTAATCTAGCTTTATTTTAACAACCCGCACCCCATTCATCGATCTTATTCCTAAATACCCATTTAGTACCTATGATGGATTGATGTTCTAGTTTAGGAACTAATTTCCACATTATTTCTTTTAAATTGATTTAACTCTTCTTCTGCGTTGCATAATTTAAAATTCATCATTTTACGTATCCCATGATGATCTAGTGGTTACACCTCATGAGGGTCATATAAAATTATGTATTTAAGGTGAGAAGTAACATACCTTCACTTTACTTGGGGAGTGTTTGAGAATTACTCATTTTTGCTCCATATTAGATTGTTTTTCTTGTTGCTTCTCGATTCTCACAAGGTGAAGCATCTTGTTTGACGTTTAAATGGACTTCTTGTTCTACTTCTTCATCTCGCATCATTATTAATAACAACTTTCTCCAGAGGAGGGTTAGATCATCAAACGTAACATGCATGGATTCTTCAACAACCAAGGTTCTTTTATTGCACGCTCTATAAGCTTTGCTATTGTTTGGATATCCAAGAAAGATACCAACATCATATTTTAGATCAAATTTACCAAGATTATCTTTAGTATTCATATAGAGCATTTGCATCTAAAAACTTTGAAATAACTAATGTTGGTTTTTCTATCTTTCTAAGCTCATAAGGAGTTTTATTAAGATATGGTCTAATCAAAACCCGATTCAAGACATAGCATGAGGAATTAACAGCTTTGGTCCAAAAATATTTTGGTAATGCATTCTCATTTAACATGGCCATAGCCATCTCTTGAATAGACCTACTCTTTCTTTCAACAACACTACTTTGTTGTGGAATTCTAGGTGATGAAAATTGATGTTTGATACCAAAATCATTATAAAAACTCTCAAATGCATGATTTTTAAATTCTCCACCACGATCGCTTCTAATGCATATAATAGAATAACCTTTTTCATTTTGATCCTTTTTACGTAAAAACTTTAAATGCATTAAAGCATCATCCTTATTAGCTAAGAACAATACCCATATATACCTAGAATAATAATTCACAATTACAAATGCATAATATTTACCACTTAGACTAGCATATCTGAAGGTCCAAACAAATCCAAGTGAAGAAGTGAAGTGGTTTTGAAGTAGAAACATGATTTTTGTTTTTGAAAGAAGTTTTGATTTTTTTTTTTCAAATTGACATGCTTCGCAAATTTTATCTTTTTCAAAACCTATTTTCGAAAGACCTTTAACTAAATCATTTTTAGAGATTTTTGAAATCAAATCCATGCTTACATGTCCTAATCTTCTATGCCATAACCAACTATGATCATGTAATGCGGAAAAACATTTATCATGAGTAGATGCAAAAATTATATCAATGGTATAAACATCAACAAATCTTTTTCCAACAAAGAAGATTTTACCATCTCATGCATTTTCAATAACACATTTTGTTTTATAAAAAATAACTATATGTCTTTTATCACACAATTGACTAATACTAAGTAAGTTGTGTTTTAGATTTTTAACTAACCACACATTTTGAATAAAAGTTGAAGATTCTTTATCGACATTACCAATACTAATGATTTTTCCTTTTGAATTGTCTCTAAAGGATACGTCTCCACCATTTTCGATCTTGGTAAAACTTAAAACCATGAATAATCACCGGTCATGTGTTTTGAACATCCACTATCCAAATACCATTTATTTCTTTTCCTTCTTCTTTGATTTCTGCAGAAAAAAGATCTCAAGTTTTAGCACCTAAAACTTTTTTGGGTCCTTGAGTGTTAGTAACAGTTCCTTTTGGAACCCAAACACATTTGATTCTATAATATGCATTTCTTTTAATAAGACATTTATAATTCACGTGACCATTTTCATTGCGATATGGCAAACAATTTTATGATTACTAGTGGAGATAACCTTAACAAAATAATTTTTGTGATATTTTTATTTCACATTAGGCTTATACCAAGTCCTCATTTATCAAACACACATTTTTTAGAGCAAAGTAATTTTTCTAAGTTCTTTTGACCACATGTGAATTTTAACAAAATTTCATTGAGCTCATTGCTCTTTTTTTTAATTTCTTCTTTTTCTTTGATTAAGTCATAAACATGTAATTTTTCATACTCATATGAAGTACTTTGTTTACCATTTAAGGATGCAATCCTATCATGCAATATTTCATTATCTAATTCTAGTCGTTTGATCTTTTCATTTAGTAAATTATTGTATTTTTGTAAAGATCTGTTTCATTTGAAAGTTTTAGCATTTTCTTCTTAGTACATGCATTTTTCTTACCAATTTTCATCATATCACTACGCAACTCCTTAAAAGCATCATATAATTCATTATACGTTGGAAGATCATTTACCTCATCAAGTTCATCTTCACATATTGCCGTAAGTGCCAAGTTTGACACTTTTGGATATTGTTCTTCATCACTATCATCCCAAGCTGCCACCATGGCTTTCTTCTTGAGTTTGTTGAAAAGAGGATGCCTAGATTTTATATGGCCAGGCTTCTTGCATTCATAGCATATGACTGCTTCTTTCTTCTCCTTTTGCTTCTTTAAGTTTCTGAACTTTTTTCGCTCACTAGATTTCTTGAAAACATTTCTAAATTTTCTAGTTATCATAGCCATCTCTTCATCTTCAAAGTCACTTTCCTCATCACTTTCAAGTTTTGATGCTTTCAAGCCAATGCTTTTCTTCTTCTTACCTTTGACTCCTCTTTCAGCTGCTAAATTCTCTTCATAAGAAATAAGTGAGCCAATTAAATCATCTATAGACAAAGTATTTAAATCTTTGACTTCCCCAATGATAGTTCTCTTAGGTTTCCATTCTTTTGGTAATGACCTAATGATTTTCTTTACCTTCTTGCTATTGGAAAAGGTCTTACCAAGTGCTCCTAGAGTGTTCACAATATATGTAAATCTAATGTACATGGAATAAACACTTTCATTTTGTTTCATTTAGAACAATTCGTATTGCCTAGTCTATCCATTAATTTTAGATTCTTTAACCTAGTTTGTTCCTTCACAAACTACTTCAAGTTTCTTCCAAATCTTATAAGCATTAGAACAACCTGAAACTCTATAAAACTATTTCTTACCTAAGGCACAAAATAAGGCATTCATAGCTTTGGAGTTTAAAGAAACTTTTCTTTTTTCTAGCTTATTCTATTCACGTGAAGGTTTTGGAAGATCTTCCCCTTGTTCATTTTTAGTGGTAGGTATAAATGGACCATGACAAAAAACCTCCCATATTTCATAATCTAATGCTTTTAAATAAATTCTCATCCTAGTTTTCCAATAAAGGTAGTCATTTTCATCAAAGAACGGTGGCCTAGTTTTGGCCTAGTTGTAGATTGATCTTCTATAAATGTAGAATCATTCCGGGTTGCCATGGATCTTTTTACTCTAGACAGTTCAATCCTAGCAAGAGTACCTCACTCTGATACCAAATGAAATGCTAACTAGGCTACCCAAGAAAGGGGTGAATTGGGTTCTTACACAAATTTGAAAACCAAAACTTAAAGCAAATAATAAACTAACCAAATTAAAATTAAACAAATTAATATGCAATGAATATTAAAGAGATAGGGTAAGAGAGAGAAAACACACGATTTTTACGTGGTTCGACCAATCGTGCATACATCCATGCCTCCAAGCTCACCGTGCTTGAGAATTTCACTAAGTGATCCTCCAAGGCTTGAACAACTCTTACAATTGATTTCAAAAATGTCAATAAACCTTTATAACAAGAGATTATCCCCAATCTCTTAACCTAAGTGCATCCCAACACTTACAATCACTCAAAAATAAAGATTATAAACAAATTATCTCTCACACAATGTATATGGTTACGAATGAAATCTCAAAGTGTGAATCAATAAAACAAAAATAAGTTTAAAGCTCAATGACGATTGTATACTCAGTAGTAAGCTCAATGATAGTTGTTAGATCTCTTGAAATTTGAAGTTTGTTGAGTCATTTTATAGTAGGAGTTGAAAATTATCCATTGTTGACTTTCTAGGAAAAATCGGATGTCCGTTTATTGCTGTTAGTTGACCGTTTTGACTTCTCCAAATGACTATTGTGCTGAGCTTTTAAATAAATGGTTAACCGTTTAAAATTATCAGATCACCTTTTATTTCCAGAATTCTATAAAATGCAGACTTAGCTCTCGTTTTACTAAATGATTTAAGATTATAAACTATTTCTTTTCTGTAAATTATTGGTTCACCATTTTGTAATAAAAGTTTCATCGTTAATTTCCAGAATCATATCAAAACAAGTCTAGCTAATCGTTTTTGCTAAACGGTTCATGATTAAAATGACTAATTCTTTTTTAAAAATTATTGGTTCACCGTTTTATAGTAAACAGTTCACCGTTAATTTCCAAAATCAACTTTTTGAAGAAAATGATTTTCTGATTTAAGTTAATAGTTATCCAGATTCTTAAACATGCCTAAAAAATAATATGGCTTTAAGATTTTGTTTCATATTAATAACTCTAACATTTTTAATCAAGAACATATAAGGTTTGTTATCATCAAAATCAATATTATAGAATTATTTATGCCAACAGTTGGGTCGGATATTTTCCCCTCTCCTAGTGTCATGCATTCCCCATGTGCATAATTGAAGAGTGGAACCCACATGCTGATTTTTTCTGCTTTGATGACGTCAGGTCTGGCACCTTCTGACTCAATTTTTTGTCCTAATTCCAATGGTGGTTTTAGATTTTCAATTGAAGGCCAAAATAAGCTGGAATTATTGAAAAACAATTATGGTACTGTTTATCATCTTTTTAAAAATTAGGTTTTCTGAATTTTGTAACCCTAATGCGACCAGATTTGTATTTTGAGCATAACTTTCTCGTTTTAAATTCGTTTTTAACAATTCACGTATCGTTGGAAAGCTCAAAAAATGATCTTTCCAATGAAATATAACTTGCAATGCCAAATTTCTAGATAAAAAGATACGATCAAGTAAAATTTTGGGTAGGTTTTATGTTTTAATTATCATACAAATTAAACCCTAGGCCGTTTTTATGTCTTTTAATTCCAATTTTTTTACAGTGATTTTAGCATTCTAGAACATAAATTGAATAGCCACTAGATTATATATTTCATAAAAAATAATTAAAACATAAAATTCATGCATTTTTATGAAATAAACTCAACTATTCGCATAAATCCAACACAGAAAGAGGCTTTAATACCAATGAAAGAAAAAAAAAGAATTCTAAAAATACCTTTCTTCTCAAAATAAGCTGCGGACTAATCGAGTGCTGGATCACATCAATGGTCAGAAAGAAATCACAATTGAAAATCCTCCTTTAATCATAATATAAATTCCCTCTTTCCAAGAAATTGTTCAAAGTTCTTATTATGTCTTCATTGAAACTTTTCGCTGCATCCTTTTTCTTTTAGGGAGTTTTTTTTATATATATATCATTGAAACTAACATCAGAAGTTGTTTTTAAATCAACTTCCTTTAACTCTCTATAACCATATATAGTAACTACTTACCATGTGCAGATCGGATCAAGTTGGCCCATCATTGGCGACCCACCTTACAAGATTTGTATGAGAATCATGATCCAGAGCAAATTCCTTGACTAACTCAAGGATGAATTGTTGTCAAGAGGGGGAGAAACTGATGCAGCACGAGACATGAGGACCAAAATAGTGGAATATAGTAGATGTGTTTTTCAGTGAAATGTAGTTCGTTTGTTTATTGACTAGAGCGTAATAGGTATCGTTGAATTTGAATACTATAAATATGTACTAAATCCTTTGTAATAATCAACCAGTCTTCAATCAAAATTTTAATTTTCCTTGTTCACATTCTAGTTGTGAATTTTTTTTGTACCTTCTTTTCTTTGTAAGAATGCAAGCTAGAGTGAAATCTAGCAAAAGGCTACTTCAATCCAAAGATTTTTAAATCCCGGGAGACAAAACTCACCACTTTTACTTTAAAATTCTTTGCCAAGAGTGAAGATGGATGCTTTGGCAAGGTCGGAACTTCTCAAAGTGTTGACATACCTTATGAAGATGAACTGGATCCGAGTTCCAAGAGAATTTGCAGATAGCAACCCAACTTTCCTTAACAAACGAGCTTCTTGGTTTCTCATATGCTAGTTTCTTATGTAAGTCCAATGCTTCAATTAATTTCTATATCCTCAACTTTGTATCTCTTTGAAAGTATTTACAACAAATCTTTTACTGCTTTTCTTTAAGATGGTGACCAAAGCGGGGAAAGCAGTGATCTTCATCAAGAATTATTTGAACATTGATAGATAGAAATTTAAATATATTGCAGATAGATATAGTTAGTTAAAACCCTAGTATTAATAACTTAACTAATTTTTGAAAGCAATGTTCACCAGAACTGTTCACGAGTACTATTCGCGGATACTCTTCATCCACATAGAAAACATTAATTTTCCAAAATAAAATAAATTACAGAAATTAAATGACACAGATTTTTTCATGGTTCAGATTAATCAATCATATATCCACGAGGCTACGGCCAAATGAAAAGTAATTCAATAAGTTAAGATATTACAAAGTATGGATTTACCAAACTTAAGACTCTTACTTACAGTTTATCAACATACAGTTTACTCGACCTTAGATTGAATCTGCTTCTCTTGAATAACCGCTATCCCTCTTGATCCACGATCCTTAAGGCACTTCGCAAAGTGATCAATAACAATTCTTCAATATCTAGTGATTCAAGATCCACATAGACTCTCCATAGAGGTGAAAGGAAATAATCTCATAAGAAGACTTAGAATGAAAACAAATCAACACAACTTTACGTGCAAATCTAGATTCTCTAGGGAGGAGGCCGAATTTTGCGTCTCTGCTTTATGCTCTGTGTTGCACAACTTCAATTGTGAAATACCTCTATTTATATAAGCACTAGGGTTTCACAAAATTTCAAGCCTTAAAAGACTTGGATTCTTTCTAAATAAGAGTTTCTTTTCTCTTAAAATTCATATGAATCTGAATAGGAATAAATATGATCTTCTTGCCTTGCTTGTCTCCCAAGAAATATCTAGAGCATTTAATAATTTCCTATTTGAACCAACTTCTTGCTCTAAATAGATCTCATGTGCCAATTATAGAATATCATCATTAAAATAGACATCTAATTAAAATAGGAAATAAATATTCCTAATAAATTGGAATCTCACTAAATTAGGGAATTAATAAATTAATCCCTATTACAAGATATGCAATAAATAAAATTCCAATTTAACTAAACTTACCATAAAATGCCAACTCTATAAATAATTAACTCAACAAACATTTTGAAAGTGCTTGTAGATTTAGATTCCTCATAATATTGTGAGTAGTTTATACAACTTTCATATTGAAATAAAGTCATGCACCTCTGATCTATGGACCCTGTGGATGTAGACTTCGTGCTGAACCATATAAATCCAAATTGTCCTACTTCTACCTCATGTGGAGGTGTTTTAAGAGATTGTAATGGTGATTTCTTGGGTGCCTTTAAGGTTCAACTTGATGACAAGTCTTCCGTTTTTGCAAAGATTATGGCCATTCTCATTGTTATGCATGAGGCTTTCTACCGCGGCTGGAGGATTATTTTGTTGGAGAGTGACTCGTTAGCAGCCGTCGATTGCTTGCACTAATATCGTGAAGCAACCAAGCTGCTGACTCATTAGCAAACTTGGAATTGTATTATCCTTACCTTCCATGGTTCGATGGTCCCCCTCTTTGTGTCGGAGACGAGTTGTCAGTCTATGATTTCTTGTGTGCGCTTCTACTGCACTAATATTTTGAAGGCAACCACGTTGCTGACTCATTAGCAAACTTGGAATTGTATTGTCCTTACCTAACATGGTTCGATGATCCCCCTCTTTGTGTTGGAGACAAGTTGTTTAAGAATCGTTGAGGGTTTTTCCATTATAGATTCTCTTATGGTTCGTTTACTAAACTGGAATCGAAATGAGCTGGAATGGGAATGGGCAGGAATGGGAATGGGCTAGAATGGGAATAAGGAATGAGAATCAGAATAAGTTGTTTACTTGAACTATAGGAATCGAAATCGAAATGAGTTGGATTGCCATTAATGTGTTTACTTTGTCTTGGAATCGGAATCGGAATCGGAATGAATTTGATTGTAACAAATTACCAAAAAGTACTTAATGAATTATTGTCATAATCATTATTTTATATTTTAATTATAATGATTATTTATTCAAAAAATTTTATTATTATTAATTATTGTCAATAATATATTGATATATTAATTACTTGTAAAATTAATTAATTAATTATAATAATATACTAATTAATTATAATAATTATATTATTAGTTATTGTGATTATTTAGTCAAAATAATGTTTTTATTAATAGTTATTGTTAATAATGTATTAATATAATAATTAATAGTAATTTTTATATTAATTATTTATTATTAATAATAAATGAATTAATTATAATAATATTAATATATTAATTATTTTGATTATTTAATCAAAAATATAATTATTAATATATTATTGTTAATAATATATTTATATATTAATTAATAGTAATAATTATATGAATTAATTGATGATAATATACGAATTAATTATAATAATAACATATTAATTATTGTGATTAGTTAGTCAAAAACTATAATTATTAATAGTTATGGTTAATAATGTATTAATATAATAACTAGCAAAATGTAATAATTATATTAATTAATTAACAATTGTATTAATAATTATTATAATAGTATATTAATTAATTAATTATAATAATAATAATATATTAATTATTGTGATTATTTATTCAAAAACTAAAATTATTAACATATTATTGTTAATAACGTATTAATATAATAATTAATAGTAATTTTTATATTAATATATTATTAATAATAAATGAATTAATTATAATAATAGTAATCTATTAATTATTGTGATTATTTAATCAAAAACTATAAATATTAATATATTATTGTTAATAATATATTTATATATTAATTAATAGTAATAATTATATCAATTAATTGATGATAATATATGAATTAATTATAATAATTATATTAATAATTATTATAACAATAAATTAATTAATTATAATAATAATAATAACATGTTAATTATTGTGATTATTTATTAAAAAACTATCATTATTAATAGTTATTGTTAATAATATATTAATATATTAATTAGTTATAATAATTATATTAATTAATTAACTATAATAATATTATATTAATTATAATAATAATATATTAATTATTATGATTATTTATTCAAAAATTATAATTATTGATAATAATGTATCAATATATTAATTAATTAATTATAATAATATATTAATTAGTTACAAATGAGGACAAAGTGGGTATTTTCAATTTTGGGGAGGGGCAAAATGGAAATTTCAGGGAATTAACGATTGATTCCCACCTCCCCCATGAGAATCAATCTCCCATTTGTCATTTCCCAATACTGGTGGGTCCCACGATTCCGATTCCGATTCTTGCTCTATTTTTACGAAATAAACGCCATCAATCATTCCGATTTTACAATCCGGGAAGTAAACACACCATTAGTCTCTTTTGTTTTTCCAAGGGAATCTAATTTCTTTTGTTCTCGTAATCTTCACCCTTTTGTTTAATGAATTCGCTCACTTAGTGGGGGTGTACTAAGTTTATTTTTTTTATTGTTTATTTTTTAAAGTACTAGTTTTTTTTTTAATATATAAATAAAATAGGTAACAATCATGATCAAGGAAAAGGGAAAATATGGAACAGTTAGCTAACTCACCACCATATTAGTTCTTGAATTAAACCCGCCGCCACCTGTAATCACATGATAAATATTCTCTCCACATTTCATAATATGCAGAGAAGTGAAACGCTGTGGGAAATTCATCAGAAGTCAAGTATGAACGACAATTTCAACACACTCCTTAATCCGGTTTCCACCAAAACGCTGAGAATTTAGATTTCCAAAGAGTTAAAAAAAATCCAATTTTCCTTTGGTGATTTTTTAAATTCCCGTTTTACCGTTAAAATGTTATTTTTGGGGAAAAAAATTTGTGTGCTAAAGTGATGGTATAGCCCGACGATGCTTTGCCATATGCCAGAGGTGCAGGGCAATTGGTTCTATTGTAAAATTTATTAGTTTTTTTATAGTAAATTTAGTGGGTCTCACGATAGACTTCACTGTTCTATTATGTACCAGAATCATTAAAATGTCTCACTGCCTCAACATGTTGAGGGGATGGGACAGTCCCACACAAGTTCTTGTGGAAAGAGAGCGGAGAACATTCAAACCAAAAATATAAATCGCATATTATCTTTTAACACGTGACCAGGAAGCATTTAATATAATGGCATGGAAAATAAAAATAATTACAAGACTTGAAGGATAGAACACACGGTTTGTATCAAAGTGAGTAAAACAAGCAGAAACGCAGCAATAGTTCCGGTGCCTCTCCAAAGATTGCTGAAATAAACACTTTTCAAAGTTGCCTTGGTATGGTTCCAGCGGTTGTCATAGTGTTTCTTGAGATCCTCGGAGACGGCATAGTAACAAGAATTACTTAAATTTATTTGTAGGCAAAGTCTATTGAACATCCTTGTAATTGTAGCACTGTCACCCACATTATTGGATATAATTTTGTTTTCGACAAGCAAATCTACATCTTCTTTAGTGTTGACGAGCAAATCCATTAGCTCAATGAAATTGCAAACGTGAGTATCATCTCGATAGTGACACTGCTCCAATGCCATAACGTTTCGGAAAAACAATTCTGTCTCGTCATATACTTCGATCTTTGGAATTTGCAGCTCATGCACTCCCAAACAGAGCTTTTTAACCTTCTTAAAACTTACATCAAGTGAGCATTCTCCTTCGTTACACTTGAACTTCACTCCTGACTCTTTCAATTTGACTGCACAAGGTACATCTGTAACAGATCTTCCTGACCCTGCAGGTTCTTGCATTTGGCACAATTTTGTCGTCATAAGATGTCTTCTCAAGTCTGTGAAATGTTTAACTTCCTCGATCCCCACACCAAATTCACTTGGCTGCTTACTGGGGAAGAAGAATGCACAAGAAAGGTGAAAGAAAGAGGGATAGCCCTTTGCTGTAGTTTTAGGGTTAGGGAACGCTAACCTGTACAGTTCCTTGAGTACAAAGAATGGAAGCTGATTTTCTAGTAATTGTAAGTCGCATAAAATAACTGTTCGATGCGGTATATCTAATAGAAAATCATTCGTTTCATCGTAAGCTCTAAGAAATAGTTCAATGATAAAGACAGCATCATACAGAATCATCGTTATGAAATCAAATTTTTTAAGCTTAGACGTACACGACGTATCTTCATAGCAATTACGGATACTTTGTTCGTAAAGGTCTATGAAATCTATAAGTTCATGCCATGTCTCATCGGTGATCCGCTTGCTAAACTCTCTTTGATATCTTATCTTCTGTTTCTCCATATTGGCTAATTCATTTTTACGATGATGAAGAGGGCCTATTGAAACTACCTGAGGAGTGTAGGCTTCCTTATTTATTTTGCGGAGACCCTTGGGGACCCTGTAAATACAACAGCCATGTTGAGGCTCCAGATTTTCCCCGACGTCAATTCGAACCTCTTTGCTCTTTTTAATAGAAACAATTGTTATTTTATCTTCCTTCATCTCCATATTCCAACTCCTAATTAATAATAACCAGTAACACACACAAAGGGTTAATTAATTAACAATAACAATATATATAATCAACCTCGACCACCCTTAGCTAAAAAAGAATTCAATTGTTAGGATAAAACATGAAATCAATTATATGTATGGGAGCTTAACACAAATTTAGTAAAAGACATAATATCGTGGATTATAAAGCCTTCGTGATGATGGTGTTATGAGATTCTCCAAAACTAGTTAGTATCATAGCTCAGATGCAAAGAGGCTTTTATTCTCTCGTAAACTAGTATTATTCAAATTACTAATATGAAATCCTACCGAAGGAAGATAATTGCTGGACAAAAAGCATATACTTGAAATACACAAAGAGCATAGGCAAAAAATGTTAAGGACATGCAAAAGTTGTTGAGTGGACCTGAATTCATATATTGGCTTCCTCACGCCGACGTTCCAAATGTTATTTTCTCCCTTTCCTTTAATTATGTCTTATAATTTCTCCGCTGCACTACTCCGTTGTATATATACTTGTTTTCCTCCTGTTTATGCACATATTTTCAATAAAGACTTCGTCAGGTCAATGGTAATCGAGTAATAAGTTTTGTTTTGCTTTCTCTGTACACAAATCTTTTTACTTGTATTATTAACAAAGATTGAATCAAATTCATTGGGCCCAGTTGAGATAGGTTATGAATTCACGGTCACCATTCAATAAAGTAAGACTTCCTTCACGATGATAAGTATAGTAGAGATTTGAGGAGAACGGTTAAATATATTTATCAATATTATCAATATCGATACATGCATCAAAACTTGGTCTAACGAAACTATGGGTGTTTAGAATCCAATCTGATATGCTCAATCCGTCTGATCTATAGAAATCTGATCTGTGGATTGATGGATTGGATTGAAAATTTAAAAATCCATAATCGATGGATTGGATATAAATTTATTTCTATAAATCTACAAAAATCTGCGAATTCGCAAAAAAATAAAAATATTTATTTAATTAAAAAATTAAACCTGTAACTATGGCATTAGTACTTACTAATAAATAAATAAGTTAAAATTTAGTTACATTAACAACATATTATATCTTATCCGATAATAATATAAAATAAAAAATAATTAAATAACAGATATAGCTTCCTAAACAGTTAATTTTTATGAACTAATCTAAGCAAATGAGATTTTTTCTTTTTAGTGTGTTATACTTTAAAACTTAGAATGTATTTTCTAGTTTTATTCAAATAATTAATTTATTTAAATCTTATTTAATTTTGAATTTGATAAGTAGTAAAGTTATTTTTATATTAAATTTTTTAATTTAGTTAGTTCATAAATTGGAAATAATTAAAAAATTTTAATCCAAAAAAAAAAACCGTAAAATGATGGATTACATATGGATTGAGTCAAATCGACATCAGATCCATAGACGTATGAATTACAATTGCATTGAGTTTCACTTAACCGTGTATTGTATTAGATTGAAAATTTATAATCCGCAAAATCATGAATCGAATATGGATTAATATCTAATCTACAAAATTCGATCCGCGAACACCACTAAATAAAACTACCAAAATTAATGTTTTCCATTAAAATGAACTCAAATCGAGCAACAGACCATCGCCCACCAAGTGTCTTTGCTGTAAAACCAGGTGAAGTCGGATGACAACCCATTGCCCGAATTGATTACGCGTCTGTGCGCGTGCTTTTTCCTTCCCCCACGGGGCGCCCCAACATTCGATTTTTTAAGTAGATGGAGAAAAATTCCTGCAGAAACGATGTAAGAGATCCAAAATATCTTAGGAAGGATGTCAAAAAATAATTAATCTATACACACTCTTTTTCCACTGAAGTGTGATTGAAAACATATAAAACAAATGTGTTTATATTTTTTCAACTTTAACAACTCCTATGTGAATCACATATTAATTGAATTGGGAGAAGTTGATTTTAATGTCAATTGAGTTGTTAATGGAAATATTAGCATTTTTTTTATATATAAGTATTTGGAGGAAAATCTGGGTATAAATAGGAACCAATAATTTAATGACACGTGATAAGAAAAACCAACTAAATAAAGCTATTTCGTTAGACTAGGACATTGAGATAGCTCACAGAGAATTGAGAGAAGAGCTTGTTAGAAAAAAGGATAATTTTGATAAAATACTCAGTTTATGGAAAGTTAGATTTTAGTGATTGGAGACTGCAAATAAATAATATATGTCATAGGTGTAAAGGCTATGAAAATGAATAAGGAGCGAATGAAAATGAAGATTCTTTGATAGAACAAAACGTCAGCAACCCTCCGCAGCACCCTAAAAATCAACAGGACCATAGGTGTAAAGGCTACCAAAAAGGTTGGTGGAGGTAGGTGTGTTTAAGTTTAAATGCCGTCGCTTTCAGTCTCGCTGGTTGATGAATTATTTAATTGACATATATATGTAATCCTTGTTTTTTTGTTTCGAAATTTTTATTATTTCTTGTTTTATCTGTCCGTAGTAGATTATCCTCAGCTACTCATGTCAATCGATCCCGTTTTTGTTAGTAAAATATGGTCCTCGAAATTATGTGTATACATATTAATTTGTAAAGCGGAAGTTTAAAAAATCCATGTTCAAATTGAAAGGTGTATACAAATTATTGGTGAAAGATTCTCAAATTTAGTTTGGAAGAGAACATGGATTCAGGGAGATCTCCAATTTTATTTAGCACCAGGGATTTCATATGAATAGAAACGAGTGTGTCCAGTGGCCGTGTTAGGAATTATTTTTAGCAGGGGCTGAGTTCAAAGAGTAATTTAATTCAAGAAAGTAATCAATAAATAACATATGTTAAAGTAAAAATTCATTAAAATATTTAATTCAATATACTTATAATTTTCATCGACGAAGTTTCACATGTTGAAAACGTTGAAGAATAACCTCATTTTTAAGACTACAAAATATATCTTTTTCTATGTATACAACAAGACTATCATTTAACCATTGATCTCCCATCCGATTTCATAGACAATTTTTCACAAAATTCATAGTTGAAAATGCCCTTTCTACTATATCTGTGGTAACAGATAAAATCAATACTAATGTCACCAACAAATGAACTAATGAATATAATTAATCATTCTTAATTTCAACCAATTTTCTTGCTAGCTCACCAATCCTTTTTAACCCTGAAAATTTATTGATTTTGATCTTGAGTTTTTTTTAAAATTTTTAAATGCTGTATTAAAATATTGGTCTTTTAGTTATTTTAAAAATTTATTAAAGATTTTATTGTAAATACACTAAAATATAAAATGAATTTAATTTTTTTTGAAAAATCTGCTAGCTCTCAAATGGCGGTGCCACTGAGTGTGTCCGTATTATTAGGACTGATTTTAAAAATTGTCAGATTCAAAACTCAATTTAATTCCAATTTAATTCTAATTGTTAATTTTGGACGAGTTGGAATTTATCTCGAAATCTCGCGGGATCCTCTTTCTACTGATTATTTTTAAAGTTAAACTTAACGACAAAAAATTTAATTATATTGACTAAATCCATATACTGATTTTGTTTTTTCTTTAACACTTCTAATTGTGCAATAAATACAACTTTACTAAAATCTAAAACATGATACACGCCTAATCCAAAAAACTCTAGCACCTCCTAACATTTGCTCTCTATTACTTGAGAGGAATGCTTTGCTTGTAAGCAGTTCTCATGTAGGGGCTGGGCCTAGTATGTCATAAATGTATTATGCAATAATTAGTAATCTAATACTAAATAATTTACTAGCAAACAAGAATATGTGGACCTCCATTAAATAATTTTTTTTTAAAATTATTGAAGTGTTTAAGTAGCATTTATTTTTTGAATTAAATTGAAAGCCCATCGGTAGGTCTCGTATTGAAATCTACTAATTATAACGTTAAAAGTGCGGACGTCAGTAAAATTGTAACCCCCATAAATTTACTTTTGGCGGGTACCCTGGGACACGTTGACTAACTAAAAACCGAGTAACTTAACTTGGAGATGTGAGATGAGAACATGTAAAATTGTGTTCCGATGAATTTATTTTTCGGTCGAGGTCTGTATGCACGTGTTTCATGATATCTGTCTTCATTCATTAATTCGAGGTCATTTTTTGTACGAAGTCCTTGTTAATTTATTAAATACGTACTCTAGCGTAGGTAAAGCATTAGATGTCGCTTTAAAATCTACTTTCACTTATTTAATGCCGTGGTAGGGTGATTAATAGCTGAAATCTAGGTCTCCTCTCACATTCAAGTATTGTAAATTTTAAGTTGTTATAATTATTGTGTGAAGAAAAATTATAATTATGATATAAAAATTAATTGTTTGTAATAATATAAATTTTAAATAATAGTTTTAATAAAATAATAAAAATATTTTAGGCTTTTTATTATATAAGTACTAAATTAAATCAATTTAACTTCTAGATAATAGTCATTAGGTGTTTACCAAACGTTTAATAAATCCTTATAATTATTGCTTCTTGCTTCATCTATACATAGAAGATTATTCTCAGGCACATGATGATATTTTTATGCAATTTTCAAAATAAAATAATTAATATATATACAAAATAAAAAATAATAATTTAATTTTTTTAGTTACCAATTAAAATATATACACAATAAAAAATTTATATATACATATTTACAAGTGTGAAGGTAATTTTTTTTAATATTATGTTTATTTTAATCATTTAATTCTTACAGCTGTTTTAAAATAATCATATTTACCAAACTCAAATGATTGTTTTTTTTAGCTTATAGCACATTTAAAAATAAATTTATCAAACACTAATTAATTGATTCTTTTACAAGTAATTAATTTTATAACATAGTTAACAATAATTAATTATTTTAAAGGTTATAGCGTTCAATAACTAAGCAAGCGAAAAATGCTCCAAAGAATCGTTAAAAAGAGATGTTCAAGAAAAGATCTTATCCCCACTCAAAGATGAAGTAAACCTTCAATTGATAAATGTTAGGTACACTCAACACCTCCTAACTAGAGCTGGCAAAATTCAACATGACTAGATTACCCGACACGAACAAGACACGAATAAATGGGTATGAGTCATCGAATTTAACACAATTATTAAATGGGATGGGTCTGGGTCGACATTATTTTTTTCCGTGTCAGGTTAGGGTTAAAGTTCTTGACCCATTTACCCGATTAATGACCCGATTATATTTTCTATTTTAAAATAATTTGCAGGTTCTTATCATCAAAATTCAAATATTAGAGATAATTTTCTCTTTTATTTCTAGTTTTTGAAAGGATGAATATAAAACAATGTTTTATTTATAAAATTTTATATACATTTAGAGCTTCAATAGTATAAATGTGTAAAATATTGGTAGACATGTATATTTTATAATATCGACATATAATATTATATATATATATATATATATAATTAAAACTTCAATAGTGTAAATGTGTAATATTTTGACCCATATGTATATTTTATAATATCGATAAAGTATGTACGCGTGTATGAATGACAGTGTGTATGAATGACAGTGTATAAATGTTTGATGTAAATTTTGTTTAATATATAGATATTAAGCGGGTTATTGGGTAACCCGATTATTTTTCCGTGTCGGGTTTAGGTCTCAATATTTTAATACGATTATTAAATGGGTCAGGTTTAGGTCGACTTAAATTTGACACGACACGAAGCTGACCCGACACGAATACGAACCGATGACCTGTTTTGCTCTACTCCTAACATTTGCTTTAACTTCATATGGATTTTTGTAATAAGCCTTCTATTGGAAGGTTGGGCCTAATATATTTAGATATTCAAGTTAAATTATAGTATATTAGATGGAGGGATCTATCTTATATCTACATATAATACATATAAGTCCAAATGAGTCTTTTAATTATACCCCTTGCAAATTTATTTTTGGCTGGAGGTTAGTATGAACTATGCACGTGTCTCATGAAGCCTTTTTTCATTTAGTTAACTGATGTTTGTTTTTTTCTTTTTTCTTGAAATTTGAGTGGACCTGAATTAATTTAAATTCTGAATAAATTGAATAACATGTTTATTTGTTTTGTCTAAATAGCTAAAAATAAGTATTAAATTATTTTTTGACTTAAAAAACCTGAGAACTATCTTTTTTACGTATATGCCTTTATAAATTATGAATGTTAAATAAGCAGTAAACATCTCAAAGAATATAAGTAATAAATGTATTATGCAATAATTAGTAATCTAATACTAAATAATTTGCTAGCAAACAAGAATGTGACCCCCCATTAAAGATTTTTTTTTTTAAAATTATTAAAGTCTTTAAGTAGCATTTACTTTTGGAATTGAATTGAAAATCCTAATGAGTGAAAATACTGAAACTGAGAGTGTGAAGTGGGAGTGGAAGTAAGTTGTTTACTTAAACTAGAATGGGATGTGGAATAGAAATTAAAATCTCATTTATGTGTTTACTTTGTCTTGGGCTCGAAGTGAATTATTTTAAATTATAATTTTACACTTATTTAAAGAATTGTAGCTTTTAATTACCAAGTGAATAAAAAAATATATTTCTAAAATAAACTATTTATTATTATTAATACTCTTAATTTTGTAAACCACAAAATTTTTATTATTTTTAATTTTAATTACGTAAATTAAAAATTATTAATAAGAGCAATAAAAGTGAAACATTATTATTAATAATGTAGTAAAAAATTAATATTTTTTTAGAGTAAACAAAATTAATATTTTTTAGAATAAACTATTTATTATTGTTAATTATTAATATTAAATAAATATACTATGATTGACATTAAATAAAAACAATAATATTATATTTTCAGATAAAGAAATTATATAGTAATATTATTAATTCTCTTTGAATATAATAATATTTATTTTTAAGTAATTTTAGCTCAGAATGAATGTAAATTGTTATTTTTAACTAAATATAATAATATTATATTTAAATAAGTTTAATATTATTATTTTAAATAAATATAATATAATTTTATTTTAATAAATATATTTATATTATATTTAATAAAAGAATGATAAAAAAATAAGAGGTGAGAGTGAGAATCCACTCACATCCCCTCATGGGAGTAGGAATTCCACTCATTGCTCCAAAAATGAGTGGGGCCCTTGGATTCGGATTCCCACTCTCCTTTTAAATGTACAAGTAAGCAACAGAGTGCGAAAAATATCATTTTCCTAGTAAAAATTATCATCGAATATTGGATTCTTAATACAACATTTGGCTTGTATATGGATAATTGTATATTACGAACTGTCATATAAGATTAAGGCTAATTAAAAGTGGTTTGTTAAGATTTTTGGTAATTTATTTTTAATATATTTGATAAGGTACAAACCTTTAATGTGTAGAGACTTAAAAGGTAATTCCTATTTTTATGATGAACTAAAATAGAAATACCTAAAGATAATAGGAAAATTATCTATATAAATGGTTTTGGTCCCCAGATTACATATAACATTTTATTCTTTCTGACATCCCATTATCAGAAAGAGTGAGTAGAGAAAGTTAAAGGATTCTCTGTGAAAGCGTGTTAATCTAAAAGGTTAACCACATTACTTTAGAGACTAACTAATCAATATAGATTTAAATACGCTTATGCATATTTGAGTATTGATTTTTTGTTATACAATATGAATATTCCTAGATTTTAGGTGGTGGTTTTCACCAAAGATTATTTTTATCTAACAAGTGATATCCTAACACCTTCATGTTGAATTTTTTTTTTTGGAAATTCATAATTTAGAAATTAGTTTTTGAAAATTTGGTTTAAGGCTTTTGTGGTCAGCGGTAATGGTAGCCGCTGGCACTCTAGCAAGGTAGGGCCAACAAACAAGAAGGCAACGACTGCTTGAGAAAAAACAACGGCCAGAAGAGAAAGTGCGGCCACCCAACAAGTTGAGATCATAAGGCTACGAAAAATTGGTAAAGAAGTGGCGCTGCCACATCAAGAGAAAGAAAAAATTAGGGTTAGGGTTGAGGCTAGTTTAGGATCCGTGTTGGTTGACCAACCTAGTCAATTGTTGAGTATTGACTTTGACAAAAATTTAAGGGATAATTTTTTATGTAATTTTAAATTCAAATATTGGTATATTTGAATATATATATTTCGAGATGAGTTAATTAAAGCAACATGTCACTAAAATAACCTCTCTTGTAGAAATTGATTTGCTTTAGAATATAAACAGTTATGTGTATGTGATTTATGTGAATATTGATTGGCCTAAAGGAAGATCAATATTTAATAGAATTGCGTGTGCATCTCTGGTAAGAAACACATGATGATTATTCAATTTTACATATGAATAATAAATCTGCCTAAATAAAGATTTATTATTTGACATGTTCTTACTATCGGTATTGGATTACTACACTAAAATATCACTTACAAGTTAATAATTTGTCTAAAGATGAAATAGTAATGAAGTGTCTGATATCTTTAGATATGGTTTACTTTTATTTGAATTTATTTTTGTTTTGAGACTTATGTGAGTTTGCTTTGTTTGTTTGTTTTTCTTTTTTTGCTCATCTATGACTCTTACTAATATTGCTGAGGGAAACTATGGGTTTTCCTCCCTCTGGACCTCTTAACCTTACTAACCCTCCTTGTTGGATATTTATAGCTAGTTGGATTAGAACCAGTAATAAATCTTACCATGAATTTATGGACTAAGGCCAAAGGCAATATTAAAGAGTATATTAGAGAGATGTCTCATCTTGCTTCTAAGCTGAGAGCACTTAAACTTGAATTGTCAGAGAACATGCTAGTGTATCAGGTTTTGATATCCTTATTAACACAATTTGATCAGTTTAAGGTGAGTTACAGCTGTCTAAACGAGACTCGGTCTCTAAGTGAGCTTATATCACATTGTGTTCGGAAAAGAGGATAGGTATAAAGTGTTCACCTGGCCGTAACTTCTAAGGACAAGGGAAAGAAAAGAAAGAAGGATAAGGAAGCTATAGATACAGTACCTTAAAAGAAATAACAAAAGAAATTAACTAATTCAGAGGTATTGGTTGTTTTCTTTTCTTCTGTGGAGCTAAATAGCATATGAAGAAGCATTGCACCAACTTTCATGCATGGCGTGCTAAGAAAGGTATGCTTCCTAATTTGGTTTGTTATAAGGTTAATTTTTAGTGCCTATACACACATTTTGGATATAAAATTCTAGTCTAAGAACTCAAATTAGTGTGTCTATGTTGGATCACCTGAGTTGCCAAAAATCAAGTGATGGTGAAAGTTACATCTATATGGGTGATGACTTTATGAAATGAGAGTTCTCATAGCACTTTTAGGCTTAAATAAAGATTACTTAGAGAGTAAATGATGTGTTTTTATTGCATTTTGCATCAACATCCATTCTATTTTAATTTTTTAATAATTTGAGTTGTTTGAGATTGATTGGTACTTAAAATATGTGCTTAATTATAGGTAACTGAAAGCTCAAGTTTGGGGGAAGAATGTTGCTCCAATAGACTGGAAAAAAACATAAAAGAATTAGATTGTAGAAGAATTGAAACAAATATGGAGCGATCTTGATCTTTGTGCATTGTTGTTGTAATCTTGGAACATTGATACAGAAGATTTCGTACGAAATAATTAAAAGATTGCAATCTGGAGTTTCCAAAAATGGAGGGTGTGTGCCATACGATTTTGGTTTCCCTAGTTTCACTATATAAAAGGGAGCATGCACACAAAGAAGAGGAGAGAGCCGTCACTCAAGGAAAAACACAGAGAAAAACAAAGGCAAAACAGAAAAGAGGAAAGATTTAAGGGCTGCAATAGAGGATTACAGTGAGTAAGAAGGAGTTATCATAAGATCAAGTGGACTTTCACTCTTTCTTTTATTTTCTTGTCTTTCTATCTATTTATGGGATTGTATTTGATAGTTGAATCTTTTTCATTTATTGCTTATTTACAAATCATGAACTAAATTCAATTGTAGTTGAGTGATAAGCAATCTCAATGGATGTTTGACTGATATAAGTGTGTTGCTCTATGTTTTTTATGGCATTTTGTCTTAATTATAAGTGTTTTAATTCCCTATTTCAGCTGACCACCCATTTAGTGGATACTAGTTAAGAAAGAGCATAAAAAAGGTATGGCTTAGTGGAATCGATTAAGACAATACTTGGTTTTAGATTAGGTTTCCCAAGTTGTGTAAATCTAAATTTCAAAAGGGCCATACTTGATCTAAAACTGGTGAAGAACTGGACACAGGGATTTACCATGTAGGGTAAATGGAACTTATAATGGTAATGCTATATTTAATGTTGGCATAACAATTGGTCATTGTTAGATTGCATTAGATATAAGATATTCAATAGGCGACAGCTTAGGATGCATAAGTGGTTCTACCCAGTGCTGTAGTAGATGCTGTAACAGCAGTTTTATAATTAAGTAAGAAGTCAATGCCATTTAGAAGTTTATCCACTCAAGTACTCTATTCCGATTTATTTCATCCTTGCATTTGATGTGATAATTTTCTTTATTGCATTTTATTTATTTTCATTTTAGTTATTGTCATTTTTAGTTATTTAATTCATTAGGTTTATAACTTGTTTTGTTTTAATTAGAATAAAACTGAATTGTTAAGGTTGTTGTAGCAAGTCTTGTAATATTAATCCCTATGGAGACGATATAAATAATCATCATTATATTACTTATTGTATACACTTGCACATTGACATTCGTAGTGGTAGAGTTAATAATCAACAAGTTTTTGACACCATTCGCGGGGATTGATTGTTCATTTAGATTTGTTAATTTAAATTTCATAGTGCAACTTTTTATTTTGTTGACAACAGTGATCTAGCAACCCTTGCATGCACAGAAATAAATCGGTTGAATTCTAACTGATCCAGAAATTGAAAGAACTACTAGGAGATTGAGAAAAGAGCAAAGAAATTTAAAATCTATTGTAGCAATAGATGATTTGTAAGATATGGAAAATTTAAACTCTAGAGGAAAAATACAATTGGTGAATGCAAAAGAAGGTCAGAATGGGCAACATGTTTATGGACTACTAGGGAACAATAATGTTATCCCCATGGCCGATGATAGAGATAGAGCCATTCAAAACTATACAGTGTTGACTCCTCAAACCATACATTTTGGAATAGTTAGACTTGAAGTCCAGGCTGACAATTTTAAGCTTAAACCAGTGATGTCTATGACGTTGCAAACAGTAGAGCAGTTCAATGGATTACCATCAGAAGACCCTTACCTTCACCTAAAGTTATTTTTGGAAGTAAGTGATGCTTTCAAGATTGCTGGAGCATCACAAGAAGCATTGAGACATAGACTTTTTTCTATTTTCTTTAAGGGATCGAACACAGGTATGGCTGAATTCTTTACCACTAGATTCCATCACTACATGGAATGACTTAGCTGATAAAATTTTAATGAAATATTTCTCACCTACTAAAAATACAAAATTGAGGAATGAGATCACATCTTTCCATCAATTGGAAGATGAGAGCTTGTATGATGCATAGGAAAGGTTCAAGGAGTTGCTAAGGAGATGTTCTCATCACGATATACCTTGTTGTATACAGCTGGAAACTTTTATAATGGTCTTAACCCAAGTACAAGATTGATGGTAGATGCTTCAGCGAATGGAGCCTTGCTGTCCAAGTCTTATAATGAAGCTCATTAAATCTTGGAAAGGATAGCTAATAACTATCAATGATCATCAACTCGACAAATTGCAGCAAGAGGTACAGCTGAAGTGCACAATGTAGATGCTCTAATAGCTTTATCAACCCAAGTAACCTCATTGACAAATATAGTGAAAGCTTTAATTACTGCTCCAGAAACAGCTAATCAAGTTACAAAAGTGTTATGTGTCTATTGTGGAGAAGGGCATTTATTTGATAATTGCCCGGGGAATCCAGCTTCAGTTAATATGTGGGCAACTTCAACAGACAGAGCTATAATAATCCATACTGAAACATATACAATCAAGGATGGAGGTAGCATTTAAATTTTTCATTCAACAATCAGAATCAGCCTACTGCAACAACCAGTTGGTGGAATAGACTTGCTTAACCACCTGGATTTCACTAGCAAAATCAAGGGCAAAGAATCAGTAATAATGATCAACTTAGCTCTGACTAAGGAATACATTGTGAAGAATGAAGTTGCTATTTAAAGTCAAGCCGTATCCTTAAGAGACTTAGAGAATCAGGTTGGATAACTTGCTTCAGCATTAAGTAACAAACCTCATGGGAGTTTACCTAGCAACACAAAGGACTCTAGAAGAGAAGTAAAAAAGTAGGGTAAAGTGATTAATTTGAGATCGGGAAAAGATGTTCATATCCCAATTAGTGTACCAAAAAGAAGAGTTAACCTCATTTTAACTATAAAGGAAACTCAAATTGAGGAAAATCTACAACCTTCCACAATAGAGCACACTGGTGAGAGCAGCCAAGCTACAACACCTATAGAAAATAATGAATTAGAATATATGAAAGAAGATGTTGTAGTACCAACTACAACATACTAGAACATGGCAAAGGAGAAGCAGTCTGCATAATCTTCTTCAGCATAACAACTCAGATATCCACCACATTTTCCATAAAGACTTCAAAAGCAAAAACAAGACAAGTAATTCAGTAAATTCCTTGAAGTGCTGAAATAGTTACAAATTAACATTTCTTATGTGGAAGCCTTAGAGCAAATTCCAAATTACATGAAATTTTTTAAAGACATTTTGGCAAGAAAAAGAAGACTTATAGAATTTGAAACAATTGCTCTAATACAAAAGTGCGACCGTATGCTCCATAACAAAATCCCTCAGAAGTTGAAAGATCTAGGGAGTTTCATAATTCCCTACTCTATTGGAAATAAATACAATGGAAGAGCATTTTGTGATTTGGGAGCTAGCATCAATTTCATGCCACTATCAATTTTCAAGCAGTTGAGAGTTGGAGAAGAAAGGCCAACAATTGTGACATTACAACTTATTAACAGATCTCATGCCTATCTTTAAGGAAAGATAGAAGATATATTAGTAAAATTAGACAAATTCATTTTTCTAGTCGATTTTATAGTCTTGGATTTTGAAGCAGACAAAGATGTGCCAATCATTCTAAGGAGACTTTTCGTAACTACGGGAAAGACTTTAATTGATGTGCAAAAAGGAGAATTAACTATGCGAGTGAATGACCAGCAAGTTATATTTAATGTGCTTGAAGCAATGAAAAGCCTTGATGAGATTAAAGACTGGAACTTTATAAGTGTTGTAGACCTCGCTGTTGTAGAAAAAGTGAACTTTTGCTGCCGCAATGCAAAATTTGAAACTACAACAGTTGGAGAACCTGAGGCTGAAGAGGGTGATATAGCTGACTTAGCATTGCTAGGAGAAAGACAACCTTTTAGATTAGAAAAACATTTTGAACTTCTTGATCTCTCAAATAAGGAAGTGAAACCATCTGCCCCCTCTATAGAGTCACCACATGTGTTATAATTAAAACTTTTACCTTTCGATTTGAAATATGCTTACCTTGGTGACAATGGTACACTTCCTGTAATTATTTCATCTTGTTTGAATGTAGATCAAGATAAGAGTTCAGTAGAAGTATTGAGGAGGCACAAGAGAGGCATTAGATGGACTATGTCAGATATTAAAGGAATCAACCCTTCCATATGTATGTACATGATTTTGTTGGACGATTGTTATAGCAATTTAGTAGATGAACAATGAAGATTGAATCACATCATGAAAGAAGTTGTGAAGAAGGAGATCATCAAATGGCTAGATACTCGAATAATATACCCAATATCAGATAACTCATGGGTAAGCCTAGTACCATATGCTCCAAAAACGTAGGGAATGACTGTTGTAGCAAATGAAAAGAATGAGTCTATTCCCACAAGGTCAGTCATGGGTTAAAGAGTTTGCATGGATTATAAAAAATTAAACAAGGTAATAAGGATAGATCACTTTCCATTACCCTTCATAGATCAGATGCTGGACAGACTCGCTGGAAAGAAATATTATTACTTCCTAGACGGGTACTCAAGCTACAACCAGATTGCTAGAGCACCTGAAGATTAGGAGAAGATAACGTTCACTTGTCCTTATAACACGTTTACTTTTAGAAGGATGCCATTTTGGCTTGTGCAATACTCCGGCAACGTTTCAGAGGTGCATGATGGCAATTTTCTTAGATATGGATGAGCAAAAATTGGAGGTATTCATGGATGATTTTTCAGTCTTTAGAGAATCATATGATGCCTGCTTGTATAATTTAAAAAAATGTGCTCAAAAGATGTGATGAGACAAATTTGGCGCTAAATTGGGAAAATGCCATTTTATGGTGCAAGAGGGAATAGTTTTAGGCCATAGAGTTTCTAGGAAGAGATTGAGGTAAATAAGGCAAAAATAGAGGTAATTGATAAACTTCCACCACCCACTTCAGTCAAATGCATAAGAAGTTTTTTAGGACATGTTGGGTTCTATAGAAGATTCATTAAGGATTTTTTTAAAATAGCCAAACCCTTATGCATGCTGCTAGAGCATGACAAACCATTCAAAATAACACTAAATTGGAGTATGCCTTTCGAGTTAATGTGTGACGCTAGTGACCATTCTGTTAGAGCAATGTTAGGACAAAGGAAATGCAAGATTTTTCACTCTATTTATTATGCTAGTAAGACCTTATCCAATGCACAAGTCAACTATACCACCACTATTAAGGAATTATAGATAGTTGTTTTCGTATTTGACAAATTCAAGGCATATCTGATTGACACGAAGGTAACTATTTACACAAACCACTCAGTTATCAAGTATTTGATTTCTAAGAAAGATGCAAAACCTAGGTTAATAAGGTAGATTCTTTTGTTACAAGAGCTTGACTTGGAGCTTAAGGATAGAAAAGAGATAGAGAATCAGGTAGCAGACCATTTATCCTGATTAGAAGTAGATGCAAGCATTATGCCTAAACAGGACATAACATAAACATTTTCTGATGACTAGTTGTTAATGCTATAATATGTATAGATGCTACAGTAGTCTAGGTTTGCATGGTATACAGACCTTGCCAATTATTTAGTAAGGGACTACTGCCACCTACTTTAACCTACCAGCAGAGGAAGAGATTTCTTCATGATGTCAAAAGCTATCAGTGAGATGAGCTTTACTTGTACAAGTTGTGCTTAGACCATGTAATTCGAAGATGTGTACCAAATGAAGAGATTTCAAGTATTTTGCAATCTTGTCATACTGCAACATATGGTGGACACAAAATAGTACTAAAAGTTCTACAATCAGGTTAATACTGGCCCTTTATTTTAAATATGCTTATGAGTTTATTAAATGTTATGATAGGTGTCAAAGGGTAGGGAACATCTCTTTAAAGCATGAGCTGCCCCTTAATAATATTTTAGAGGTAGAAATTTTTTATGTATGGGAAATAGATTTTATGGAACCGTTCCCACCTTCTTTCTATAATCTATACATCTTGGTGGCAGTAAACTATGTCTCCAAATAGGTGGAAGCTGTAGCATTACCAATTAGCGATGAAGAAACATATTTTTACAATATAATGTTTGTTGCAGTATTGGCCAAATACCGGATCAAGCACAAGGTTATTACAACATATCATCCACAAATAAGTAGACAAGTAGAAGTATCCAATAAGGAGATAAAAAAGATTTTGGAGAAGGTTGTGAGTCATAACAGAAAGGATTGGTCATTTAGAGTACATAATTCTTTATGGGCTTATAAAAAAGCCTATAAAATTCCACTTGGTATGTCCCTATATAGAATTGTGAATGGTAAAGTATGTCATTTACCATCAGAACTAGAGCACAAGGCTTATTGGGCAATCAACCAATTGAATATGGATATGATTGTTGCAGCAGAGCAAAGAAAATTACAACTTTGTGAGCTAGAGGAATTCAAATTATTCTTCTACAAAAATGTTAAAATTTATAAGGAGAAGACCAAGCAATGGCATGACCAAAGAATCCAGCAAAGGGAACTCATTTCAAGCAATCAAGTTTTGCTTTATAAATCAAGATTAAAGTTTTCTTCTAGGAAAATTGAAATCTAGATGGTCAGGACCTTTCAAGCTTGTTGACTCATGGGCTATCAAGCTTTTAGATGAAGAAACAGGACAGGTATTCAAGGTTAATGGGAACAACATGAAGCATTACATGGGAGCTAATGTGACTCACCTAAGGGAAGACCTGTTCTTGAGGGATCCAATATGAGCATTAAAGGATGGTCAAACTGAAAAACCTAAAATCAAGCGCTAATTGGAAGGCAACCCAATAAGGGTAGTTGTTTTTAAATTTTTACTTTAGTTTTTCATGCTTCTAATTTATTATTTAATTCGTACATTTAATTTCTTTTAATTTCTTTTTTTCCTTCTATTTCTTTAAATTGCAGTGAATGTGCTATAAAAAAAAGGACAATACATAAACGAGGAATTGCTACAGTATCGACTTAGCATGATGAAGTAAAAGCAGTTCTTAACCATGGAATATGTTATTCTTTATTGTTGCAACAACGAAACCGACAATGCAAACCCAAAATTTTTATCGTTACAAACACAGCCCTCTTAAGATTTTACTGAAAGAGGGAAGTCTTTAATTTTTACCATTGAGTGGCCTAACATGCTGATGTCAGTAAGTTATCAATAACGATAAAGGAAATCTGCAATCCTTATATTACCGTGACATCTATTCTTTCTTTTCAATCAAGATTTATTTTTAAATTTTAAATTAATCCAGAGATTATCTCTTTGATTGCTTTCTTTTTCTTACTCCTCTCACACTATAAATTATGGATTTTCTTTTTTACAATTTTACCCTTGCACTGCAATTCATTTCTCGTGCTTAAAATTCTTGGCATCACTCCTTACACTTCATACAATTTGTTTAACTCATTCTAACGATAATCACTCTCGCGTTGTGCTGTAACAATGGTGAAAATCAAGTTACATGCTATAAGATTGAAAGACCCAACCTGTTTTCATAGTTATAGGGCTAAAAATAAATTTGAAGAGTTTATTGAGCCATGCAAGCTTTTAAAAGAATAGGGCTTTATATTCCTAAAATAGCCAATAGGAGTGCTGAGAACCATACACACTGCTGCAGCATAACGGGGATGGTTGTGATTCTTTTCTCACCCATAGGATCTTGTTGTTCCAGTTGTTAAAGAGTTCTATGCCAATCTGCTGCAGTAAGAACAATGAAACATATTTGTGAGGAACGTACAGGTACCGTTGGACTCACGAGTTATCAATGCTTTTTATGACTTACCTACTTCTATTGAATGTGACTATATAATGTTCACTGAGAACATGACCATTAAGAAGTGGGGGGTGGTCTTTAAAGTGATAACTATACCGGATAATGAATAGGCAAAGGAGGAAGGGAGAATAGTTGATAGAATTGACTTGAAACCCATAGCCAAGGTTTAGGTCAAATTTTTGAAATCTAGGCTCATGCCTACCACTCACACCATCATAGTTTCCCAAGACAAACTCATCCTTCTATACGCCATTATTAAGAGGTTAACAATAAATGTAGGGAAAATAATCAAAAAAGAAATTTGAGAATGTGCCACTTGAAAACAAAAATCAGTAGCCTTTTTATTTCTTTCCATGATCACTGATGTATTTGAATCCTTGGGAGTGAGATTTGTAAAAAATAATGAGAGAATAAATAGTGAAGAGGCTATTACAGTAAGGATAATAGATCGAATTGCGGGAAAAGATACTACTGCAGCAACCTCAGAGTATCATGCTACAGCTGAAACAAGGCAGCTTACAAGCCTAGGAACTATGCTGCAAGAACTTAATATGACGTTTAAAGAGTGTGTCTAGGCATAAACAGAGAAGAATCAAAGATTCTGGGCCTATTTGCAGCACTTGGAAGCATAAGAGTATCAACTTATTTTGTACCTAAGAAGTAAAAATAACAACTTCTTAGAGTCATTACTGTAATAGTTCAACTTTAATATTGCTGAGGAAGCTGCTGTTGGTGAACGAAGAGAAGAAGCAGAAACTGAAGCAGAAGTTGAAGATGAATCTAAAGAATAACAGTATGAACAAATAAGAGTAAAGGAAGAATAAGAAGAATGATTAGGGGGAGAGGAACAAGAAGTATATAAAGAGGTATAGGAAGAGGATGAAGATGAAGATGAAGATGAAGATGAAGAACATGAAGAAAAGAATGAGGAGGCACCACCATAGGTACCTCCAGTAAATAAAGGCAAAGAGAAGGTGGTAGTTGAAGAAAAATCAAAGACTGAATGTGAGGAGGATATAGATATAACTATTGAGGAAGACATTAGTAGAGTGGCTATAAAAGAGAAAGCCCGAACCTGTTTATGAAAAATTATAGCAAATATCACTACTGAAGAACCAGAAGTAGAACTTGCACCATTTATTCTTCAGTCAACACCAGCTAAAACCATAGCTCCCAAGGGCTCTAACAAATGCAAAGGGGCATAGCCATCTAAAGGTGCTACAGCACTAAAAGAGCCAGGCTTAAAGAAACCAAGACAAATTCAGCCTTGAGCAAATGAACATGCCGGAAACCCTCCCATCAGTCTAACATCCAACAAGAAGAAGAAGCAACTAGTTGCTACCTTGATGAGTTCACCCATAGAACGCTTGAAGAGCAGTTCTAAAAAAAAGTGATCTTTTCCGGCTTATGTTGTAGCAACAAAGCCTACAATAAATAAGCACCCCCCCTGCCAGCCAATTCCATTTATCTACTTTTAAAACTTTTCTTTTTTTTAATCAATTATTTTGTTTACTTTGCATGTTTTGTGTCCATGTGAATGCACAACACTTCTCAAGTCTGGAGGGGTTGTGTATGATGTGTTGAGATGGTGAGTGCACTTATGTGTATGTGTATATCTTTGTCCTCTAAATGATTGTAATAGGATTAAGAAACCCATTGAGGATGAATTGATTGTTGACATAAAGAATGGATGAAGGCCAAGTAGAACCAGTGTATAGATGAGGGTTGGACTTCTATCTTATCACTTAGGTTTTGATTAAGTTTCATGAGTTTGCTGTAGCAGAACTAGGTGGAATATAAAGAAGCAAAGTTAGAAATTAACTCAAGTTTGGGGGGTGGAAGGCTGTAAAATTTTCATGATTGTTATGAAATGTGTTAGCCATTGAATAAAATTGTGCTCTAATGACTTAGCTATTACGTAACCAGGGCTGAATATGTACCCTATATGCAAACTTGTGTAAAAAGGCAGCAAAAGTTATGAGCACTACTGTAATAAATTAATAAATAAATAAAGAATGTTGATGATAATAGAAAAGGAATAAGGGGGTCCGTTGTCTAAGATACTAAGTAGTTAGGTCTATTCATAAGCCTTATGTTCAGCTTTGAGTTAAAGGTGTCCAAAGATCTGACATAGACATAGCATCCCAGGAATTATTGTTGCAACAACTCTAATAGGTATTTTGAGTGAGTAACTAGGTGCCATCATTAGAAGTGATAGTCATACATCTGAAAGCTTAAGGCTACATTGAAGATTGACTGCAAAAAATAATTTTGATCATTGCCACAGCACAGTTTAAATCTATTTAAGATCTCGGTCTCCTTCCCACAAGATGGATGTGTTTGTCCTTTTTTTTTATAAAACTCAGCCCATGTTTGAGTAATTCTGCAACATATCTGGGACTTGATCAAAAGTGTACACACATACTTTAGGCAGAACAAGACCTAAGACCTAAGTTTAGAACTGGAACTGCCATGGTAATTTGGTATGTTTAGGAGTATGATCTAAAGGTTAATGAATCCTAGCAATGTTAAGGACAGAGTTGAGTTATTTATTGCATTATTGCGTGATTGAGGTGGTTGTATTATGTCATTACGTGAGGACAAATAATGGTTTAAGTTTGGTAGTGTGATCAATTTGTGAAACCAGAGTTATCATATCATTTTTAAGCTCAAATCAAGATTACTTAGAAAGTAAATGATGTATTTTTGTTGCATTTTAGTCGCATTTTGCATGAATATTCACTCTAGTTTAATTTTCTAATAATTTGAGTTGTTTGAGATTGATTGGTACTTAAATTATACGCTTAATTATAGGTAACCAAATGCCCAAGTTTAAGGGAAGAATGTTGCTGCAACAGACTAGTAGAAACAATGAAAGAATTAGGCTGCAGAAGAATTGAAACAAATATAAAGCAGTACTGATGTTTTAGCCATTACTGAAGCAATTTTAGAGCATTGACAAATAAGATTTCGTGCGAAATAATTAAAAGATTGCAATTTAGAGTTTCTAAAAATCTTGGGTGCACGCCACACTTTTTCGGTTACCCTAGTTTCACTTTATAAAAAGGAGCATGCACACAAAGAAGAGGAGAAAAATAAAGGAAAAACACAGAGAAAAATAAAGGAAAAACATAAAAAAGGAAAGATTTGAGGGCTGCAATAGAGGATTACAATGAGCATGAAAGAGTTATCATAAGATCAAGTGGACTCCCACTTTTTCTTTTATTTTCTTGTCTTTCTATCTATTTATGGGATTGTATTTGATGGTTGAACCTCTTTTATTTACTGTTTATTTACAAATCATGAACTAAATTCAATTATAGTTTAGTGATAAGTAATCTGAATGGATATTTGACTGATATAAGTGTGTTACTCTGTGTTTGCTATAGCATTTTTTATTAATTGTACTTGTTTTGATTTCTTATTTCAGCTGACTAGCCATTTAGTAGATACTAGCTAAGAAAAAGCCTAAAAAATGTATGACTTAGTAGAACCGATCAAGACAATACTTAGTTTTAGATTATGTTTCTCAAGTTGGATAAATCTCAATTTGAAAAGGTCATGTTTGATCTAAAAATAGTAAAGAATTAGGCATAGGAATTCACCTTGTAGGGTAAATGGAACTTAAAACGGTAATGCTATATTTAATGTTGGCATAACAATTGATCACTCTTAGGTTGCATTATATATAAGATATCCAATAGGTGAAAGTTGAGGAAGCATAAGTGATTCTACTTAGTGCTGTAATAGATGTTGTAGCAACAGTTTTATAATTGAGTAACAAATCAATGCCATTGAGGGAGTTTATCCACTCTACTACTCTATTCTCATTAATTTTATCCTTGTGTTTGACTTGATAATTTTCTTTATTGCATTTTATTTATTGTCATTTTAGTTATTTAATTCAGTAGGTTTATAACTTGCTTTGTTTCAATTAGAATAAAATTACATTGTTAAGGTTGTGTAGCAAGTTTTGTAACATCAATCCCTATAGAGATAATCTGAATACTCATAATTATATTACTTATTGTGTACACTTGCACATTAACATTCATAGTGGTAGAGTTAATAATCAACATTGGGCAATAACAAGATAGTTGAAGTCGAAGTAATAGAAAAATGCAGATTATTATGAAAAACTAAATTTTATTTAGATTTTGGTGAAATATTTATTGTGCCATCTTTTAGTGGAACTTGATTTTTGTTTCCACTTTGGAAAAATCTAGATTCTCTTGTTCATTTAGGAATAGCAAATTTAGTTTGTTTCATGATTCAAATTTAGTTCGTTTTGGTTCTTTATTATGATATGATAGTCTTTAATGGATCTTTACAACTAAGTACATGAGGTACAAAGGGAAAATTAACCAATAAGAATTCGATTATATTATAGAACAAGAGATTAGGTCACATCTCTAAATGGAAAATAGAGAGACTTCTGCCAGACAAAATTCTCGACCCCTTCAATTTTACTAATTTTGACATTTGTGTTAACTATATAAAAGAGAAAGAAATCAATTAAAGGAGATTTGAAGGAAATAGAACTTTGGACGTCTGTTGGTTTGAATCTCGTACTATGTTATGAGTGTCAATGTGTAAGTGTACACAACAAGTGATATAATGATAAGTATTTGAGTATCGTCTCCATAGGGATTAATGCTATCAAAATTGCTACAACAATTAATAGGGTGCAAATTCAATCAAATCAAATTTAATTATTTTATCAATTAAATTCGACTAAATAATTTAAATGACAGAAAAATAAAATATAATAAACTAAATTAGCACGTCTTACACAAGAAGGTAATCACTAAGAATAATGTAGTTGAGTGAATTAACTCACTTGATGGCAGTGATTGTTTTTCTATTACAGTACTGTTGTTACAACAATTAATACAATACTGGGTAGAACTCTAATGTATCCTCAGCTGTCGCTTGTTGGACATCTTATATCTATATGTAACCTAACAATGACCAATTCTTGTGCCACAAAAGATATAGCATTATGTGATTAAGGTTCCTAATACCCTACAAGATGAATTCTTATGTCTAGTTCATCACTAGTTTTAAATTAAATATGGCCATATTCAAATTGAGTTAACCCAACTTGAGAAACCTAACCTAAAGCCAAGTATTGTTCTAATGCGTTCCACTAAAACAGGCCCTTTTGTGGCTCTCTCTTAGCTAGTATCACTAAATGGGTGGTTAGTCAAAAAAATAAATTAAAATAAGCATTATCAAAACAAAATGCTATAGCAATCATGCAGCAACACAATAAGTCAGTCAATTAACCATCAAGCTTGTCTATCACTCAACCACAATATAAATTTAGTTCATAATTTGCAACAAAACATAAATGAAATCAGTTCCAGCGATCAAGCACATCATCATGAATCAAAGAAAACAATGAGAATATAAATAAAGGCGAGTTGGCCCTTCTAGATTCATGATTTCTTCTTCCTCTCGCTTGCAATCTTCTTATTCAGCCTTGGAATTTCTTTATTCTTTTCTGTTTTCTTTTTATTTTTCTTGTTTATTTCTTATGGTTGACAACTCTCTTTTCCTTGTGTGCATGCTTATTTTATAGTTGAAAACTAGGGCAATTGGACGTCTAAGGTGCGGATTGCATATTTTTTTGGAAACTGCGGATTGCGTATTTTTTTCTTAAATTTGCACAAAATTTTCTCTTTGGTTTCTCCAGGATTGCCATAGCAATAGGTGCTACAACATCTGTACTATTTCAGACTCGTGTCAACTTTTCTACAGCCTATTTCTTTCCTCATTTTTTTACAAACCAATTGCACAACATTCCTTCCTTGAAATTACACTTCCAGTTGCCTACAATTAAGCATATGATCTAACCATACAATTCATTCTAAAACAACCTGATTTATTGAAAATAAATTAAAAATAGATAAGTATGTAAAATATAACTAAAATATAATTAAAACATGCCATTTACTCTCTAAATAATCTTGATTTAAGTCCAAAAGTGTTATAGATAACTCTGATTTCATAGAGTTATCACACCCCCAAACTTAAACCATTACTTGTCCTCAAGTAATGACAACAATACTAATATTTGAATCAAACAATCATGCAATGCATACTTAGCTCTGTGATCAAATTTGCAAGGATTTTCTAATCCTTAGATCACACTTTTAATCATGCAAGATTTCTATAGCAATTCAGTTCCAGACTTAGGCCTCATTCTATCCAAAGTGTGTGTGTGCTACTTTGACTAAGTCCAAAGGTACTGCAGTATTACATAAATATTACAACATACTCAAGGGCATAACTTAATTCATTAATGTACAAGGGCAAAAATCACAACAAATTTCAATTGTGCTACAACAATAAAGTTTTTTTTTTTCAATAGCAATTCTCTTTAATGTATTATTGATTTTTCATGTGAATGTCTATCGCTTGTGGTGATGACTATTGAGTGCTAGAAAGTTTGTATTTATAAAGGAGACAATTGTCATTTTACACTCCAAGTCTCACTAACATCCCTACTTTTATGTTTTAAGTCCCTTGTGATTTAATTATGTATATTTTATTTTAATTAAGTATTTTATGTATTTTAGGGATCATCAGGGTTATTTCACAATGAACGAGAAGTCATATAGCAAAACATATAGTAATTTTGAATTCAGAACAGTCGAAAACCTTAGGAAGAGCTTAAAAAGATAAATATTACTGTTCACATATACAGTACTGTTCATGACATTGTTCATGATACTGTTCACATATATTGTACGATGATGGGGCACTATACGATGACGTGGCATCATTCAATTAGATGAATTATATGGTATTGACTGCTTATGTCGCATTGACTAATGATGTGTCATGATCCTATTGGACTAAAATACTTATGTGGCGTTCACCGGTGACGTGGTAGTATATTAGTGGACTGAAAAAATGTTCGTATGGTACATGCATATACATGGAATGACAGCCCTAATGATATGTTATATCCAATCAGAACTTTCCACATGTCGCAATCCAGAGCGTCTAAATTGCTTTTATCCGATGGTCATAATTTACTCATTGTATCTATAAAAAGGGGGCTCCTCCCTCTAATTGAACAACCATAAATCCTTTTTTGAGCTCTATTTTATGTAATTCCTCCTCTATCTTGTATTTTCTACATATTTTAATAAAATTTCTATTTTACCCGTAGTTTAATTATGAATAGCTAATTTTCTTTCAAGCTTGGGTTGAAGGTGAAGTCTCAGCATATTCCATAGGCTTAATTTGGTAAATTTACTTTTTCTTTCCCTTTGATTTATGTGGATGTTTTGACTTTTTGTTGACAAATAGTAATAATCTTGTCTAGATATTGACTGGTATAACTGTCTCCATAGTGCAAGGTTATTACTATTTGGCACAGTAAGCAGTTAGCACCATATTAATTAGAGTGAGGTTCATGAGGAGTGAAAAATCCCCCTTCATGATTTAATTGGCACTAATAAAAAATGTTAAGCCTATAGTGCATGTTGAGTACAAATCCAGAGACGCAATCATTTTATTTTAATAGTTTATTCCATTCGCTCCAATTTAAATCATAAGATAGCCTACGTCACTTTCATTATAATTCCAATCACCCACTTAGAAAATTAATTCTACAAGCAATTAAAATTTACCTCCTCGTGGGATCGACACTAATAACCGTTGATCTATTATACAATAGATTTGTGTGCTCGCGAGTCCAATAAAATTTTCACAACAATGAGACCTAATTACTCAACCAATGCACCATTCAGAGTTGCTGCAACAATACTCATAACATGGTCTTATCTAAAGACACCTTTAACTCAAGGTTGAACATGGGGCTCATGAACAGACCTAATTACTTAATATCCTAAACAGAGGATTAAGAAATTTTTTTTTATGGTACAACAATGCTCATAGCTTTTGTTACTTTTGGACTCAAATTTGCATATGGGGTGAATACTCAGCCCTGGTTACTCAGCAACCTTAGCTATTGGAGCAGAAATATTAATCACAGTTTCCAAAAATTTTCCCCCAAACTTGAAACATTTTCTACCCTTTTAACAAACACCGTTGCTGCTATAGCAATCTTATAAAACTTAAACAAAGCCTAAGTGTTGAGACAAAAATTCAGCCCTCATTTTTAACCTATCCATATTTGGCAATCACAAAACTTGACACTCAATTTATCCTCCTTAGGTATTTCAATCTATTCACAAATTTAGGTAATAGAGCTTTACACACACATTCAGAAACATAATCAAAACACACAACACAAACTTATTTTTATTCTAACACAACCCCCTAAAAAATGAGAGCTATGTTCTCACATGCAAAAAAAATTTTAAATACAAACAAACTGAATAGACCAAACATGCAAATAAAGCAATAAAAAGTGATAACCCAATAAAGCAACATAATAGAAAAGCAACAAATCAAGTTTTTAATAGAGGCTGAAGAAAATTAAGTCTAGGAGGGGAACTCCTCTGTTGTTGTAAAATTGTTGCAGATTGCTCAGCACAAGGTCACTTCTTCTTAAATGCACTTCAGAGACGTTCCTTTTGTAACCCTTGTGGAATGACAACTGCTGCAACGGATGATTTCTTCTTGCTGGTCATGGGGGAACTTACTGGAAGAGTTCCAGTGGGCTCGGGCATCTTGGGTTGATGGGGTCGTGTACGCTTTAGGTCTAGCTCTTCTGGTGCTGTAGCACCTCTAGAATATTGTGCCCCTTAACGCTTACTAAACCCTTATTGAGGCTGAAGATTTTGGTGGAGTTCGTTGTGAAGTGGCTGGAGTAATTTCTTATTAGTGATTTCAACAATTATGTCCAGCAGACTCTATTTTTCTGCAATTGTTCGTATAGCCCCGCTAAAAGCTGCCTCAATTTTAGCATCAATCTCCTCTTGGTCATCTTTAGAATCTTTTTCACTCAAAACATTTTCTTTTCCTTTTCTTGAGAAAGTTGGTGGCTTATCAACCTACTCATCTTCTGTTTCTTTATCTTATTCTTAGATGATGTGTTTTCCTTTTCGCTTAAAGGGCACCATTGGAGGTGCCTCCTTCTACTTTCCTCTACTGATTCATCATCTGCATAATGCTTTTCTTGCTCCTCTTCTTTCTTCTCTACTTTTTTCTTCTCTTTTTGCTACTCTACTTCCTCCTCTTTTTGTCCTTTTGCTGGTAGTAGTACTTCCTCTGAGCCAGATTCTTCTTCACTAGCTTCTGCTTCTGCTGCTGGAACTTTCTCTACTGCTTCTTCAAAATTAAATTGCTGTAATAAGTCATCAGAAAAGTCTTGGTTCTTGTCTTTTATGTAAACAGTAAATTTATACAGTTGTCTTCAAAGTGAATCATATAATTCCAAAACTAATTATTCTCCCTTCTTTGTGCTTCAACACATTAAGTGATGTTGTCACTCAACTTTTGCAGCCTCCTTTCATGCCCAATGACTTTTTTTGCTCATGTTACAGCAGCAAGTTCATCAGTAATTCTCTTTATGATCCAAGTGGTGAAAGTTCTTTCATTCTTAATCCTCTCACCCTTAGCAGAAACACGCATTTAAGACACAATACAAATACTTGTAATGAGGGAAGGAAACCGCAGAGCAATAGGTTTTTGCTTTTTCATAGAACATTCCTTAATCTCCCCATCTATAATTATTCCAACATCAATTGGAAAACCCTTGAGGAGGACATATAAAAGAACCAATCTTTCTATGACACTACAGTGGTGTATGTGGTGGGCATTAATCTAAACTTTAAAAATTTTACCCACACTTTGGCAATCGGTTTCAAATCAATCATATTCACTACTCTAGCCTCCTCATTTACCCATGTACTTCCAGCCATTTTGGAATACTCAAGTCAATATCAGACGAAAAATTGTAAAAGGTATTAATCACCCTTAGGTTTAAAGGGACTTAAGTGTTTCTTATCCAAATTGTGCGTTGATCCTGCTGTAGTATGTTGGCATAAAATTCTTTAACTAGTGGCAGCACAGAGTCCCTTGGGTGGGCACAAAAGTCTAACCAACCTCTCCTTGTTGCAGTAGTGTAAATTATGTTGCATGTTCTAGATTATTGTGATGGGAACTGAAAACCTTTCACTTCCATAATTTTCCTTAGCTCGATGAATTAGTCAAATTTATCATCGTCTTTATAACTATGAAAACGAAAAGGGTCTTTTAGTCAAGCTGTGGTTGTCTTGTATTTCGTCATGATGGTAACACTAAGGGTTGTGCTATGGGGTGTCGAGAGGATAGGTCGCCTCACAAGTTGTTGTCCTTTGAAAGCTGAGGATGAGGAGAACAAAGATTGCTAGTGAAAAGGCAAGGGGCACAGTAAAACCTCATATATAGTGACGGTAAAATAAATAAATGGAAAAAATTAGAAAAAATAATTAATTAAAGAATTAATAAGATAAAGTTAAAATGAGAGATATTTTAAATTTAAAACCATGTCAATTCAAAAAGGAAAGAGAATTAAATAAAAAATTTAGGGATTATGAAATCCCTTGTTATTTTAATTTTGAATTGCTATGCCAGCTGTCACATTTACTCCCAAAGGTAAAACTCTTCTGTTTTTAGTCCCTTTTAACACTATGAACTCCTGCTGCAATAAGTAATCTGATGCTGTAGCAATCTGCATTAAAGTTCCCTTTTTTTTATATGTATGGAATTAATGTAAATACAAAAATCAAAGAAATCAAATGCATCAAAACAACGTTAGTGAAAATGAAATAAGTAAAATCAATCAACTAATTAAAGATAAAATAACAAAAGTAATACTCAAAATCTAAAATACTTCCCTCATTAGATTGCCTCCCAATTAATGCTTGATTTAAGGTCTTTCAGCCTGACCTTCCCTTATTTGCTCAAACTGGATCTTTGAGAAATAAATCCTCTCTTGATTCATGCATGGCATCACCAATATAATGTTTAACTCGTTGCCCATTTACCATAAACTCTTGACCAGTTTTCTTATATTTAAGATCCACGGCACCATAAGGATAGACTTTGATAAGTTTAAAAGGAGCTGACCATCTTGATTTGAGCTTCTATGGAAAAAATTTCAATCTTGAATTATAAAGCAAAACTTGCTAGCCTAGAACTAAATGTCTTTGCTGAATGTGTTTGTCATGCCATTGTTTTGTTTTCTCGTTGTAAATCCTTGTATTTTCATAAGAAAAGAACCTTAACTCTTCTAGTTCATATAGTTCAAGCTTTTTATACTTTGCTGCAACATGCATGTCCATATTAAGTTGTTTTAGTACCCAATATGCCTTATGCTCTAACTCTAATAGAAAATGACAAGCTTTTCCATCAACAATTTTGTATAGAGACATGTCAAGTGGTGTCTTATAAGCTGTACAGTAAGCCCATAAAGTATCATATAATCTAAGACACCAAACTTTTTTGGTAGGGTTTATTACCTTTTCCAAAATCTTCTTGATTTTTGAGTTGGATACTTTTGTCTGACCATTTGACTGAGGATGATATGCTGTAGCAATCTTGTGCTTGATCCCATATTTGACTAATGCTGCAACAAATATTCTATTGCAAAAGTGAGTACCTTAATCACTAATGATAGCCCTAGGGGTCCCAAATCTTGAGAAAATATTCCTCTGAAAGAATTTTACCACTATTTTGGCATCATTTATTAGTAAGGTTGCAGCCTCCACTTATTTGGACATATAATCCATAGCCACAAAAATGTTTAGGTTGCAAAAAGAAAGTGGGAATGGTCCTATGAAATCTGTCCCCAATACATCAAACAATTCCACTTCTAGAATATTAGTGAGTGGCATCTCATGTTTCTGAGAGATGTTTCCTATTCTTTGACAGTTGTCACAAAATTTAACAAACTCATAAGCATCTTTAAAGATAGAAAGCCAGTAATAACCTGCTTGTAATACTTTTGCTATTGTTCTATGGCCATGCTGCAGCATGACATGCTTGTAATATGTTTGGAATTTCTTCATCAGGAGCACATTTTCAAATGATCTGATATGAACAAAACTTGTATAAGTACGGGTTATCCCACTGATAGCCTTTGACATAATGGAGAAACCTCTTCTTCTGCTAGTAAGTTAAGTCAGGTGGGAGTAGTCCATTCACTAAGTAGTTAGCAAAGTCTTCATACCATGGGAGGCCTGACTGTTGTAGTATTTGTGCATGCTGAAACATCAACAGCTACTCATTAGGAAAGGTTTCTTTGATGGCTTGTTTGGTTTGAGTGCTTGCATCTGCCTCCAATCTTGATAGATGATTTGTCATATGATTTTTAATCCCTTTTATATTTTTAATCTTCAAGTCAAACTCTTGCAGTAAAAGAATCCATCTAATCAGTCTCAGTTTGGCATCTTTCTTAGAGATCAAGTATTTTATTACTGAGTGGTTTGTATAGACAGTTACCTTGGTGCCAACTAGATATGTCTTGAATTTATTGAATGCAAATACAACAGCTAGTAGTTCTTTCTCCGTGGTTGTGTAATTGAGCTGACCATCTGCTAGTGTCTTGCTGGTATAGTAAATAGAGTGAAAGATTTTGTTCCTCCTTTGTCCTAGCATTGTTTTAACAGAGTGGTCACTGATGTTGTGCAAATTTTATTGAACTCGCAAGTGCACGAATCTATTGTAGAATAGATTAATGGTGACGAGTGTCGATCCCACGAGGAGGTGGATTTTAATTGCTTGTAGAATTAATTTTCTAAGTGGATGATTGCATTTATAATGACAATGAAGTAGGCAATATATTAATTTAAATTAAAGCTGTAGGAATAAACTATTTAGATGAAATACTTGGATCTCCGGATCTGTACTCAACATGCACCATCGGCTTAATATTCATTATTAGTACCAATTAAATCATGAAGGGGGAACTTCCACTCATCATGAACCACACTCTAATAGATATGGTGCTAAGGGCTTCCTGCAGTGCAAATAAGTAATAACCTTGCAGGGGGAGGCGGTTATTCCAAATAGATATCCGGACAAGATTATTACTATCTGTCTACGAAAAGTCAAAACAACCACATAAATTAAAGGAGAAGAAAAAGTAAATTTACCAAATTAAGCCCATGGAGTATGTTGAGACTTCACCTTCAACCCAAGCTTGAAAGGAAATTAGCCACTCATTTTGAACTAGGGGTAAAATGGGAATTTTATTAAAATACGTAGAAAATACAAGATGGAGATGGAATTACAGAAAATGGAGTCCAAAAATGGATTCAGGGGTGTCAAATTAGGGGGGGACCCCCTTTTTATAGATACACTCAGTAAATCATGGCCATCGGATTAAAACAATTCGGACGCTCAGGATTACGCCATGTGGCAAGTTCCTATTGGATGGAACACATCATCAGGGCTGTTATTCTGTGTATATGCATGTACCGTACACACATATTTTCGATCCACTAACATTCTGCCACGTCACCGGTCAACATTTTTGGTCAAATAGGATCGTGACACGTCATCAGTCAATGCCACATAAGCGGTCAATGCCACATCATTCGGCCAATCAAATGCCGCCACGTCATCGTATAGTGCCGCGTCATCGTACAGTGCCACGTCATCGTACAGTATATGTGAACAGTGTCGTGAACAGTACCGTATATATCAATCGTACCGTATATGTGAACAGTACCGTATATATGAACAGTACCGTATGTGTGAACAGTATCATTTATCTTTTTATGCTCCTCCTAAGGTTTTCGACTGTCCTGAGTTCAAAAGTGCTCTCCGTTTTTTCATCTGATCTCTCGTTCATTGTGAAATGACCATGATATCCCCTAAAATACATAAAATACTTAATTAAAATAAAACATACATAATTAAATTACAAGGGACTTAAAGACATAAAAATAGGGATGTTAGTGAGACTTGGAGTGTAAAATAATGATTTTCTCCGCTATAAATACACACTTTTTAGTACTCAACACATCCCCCAACCAACTTGTTGCTATTCCCTAGCAAATTAAGCGAAAACAAAAGTCAATTTTTTTTTTAAACTGTGGTATTTATTCAATCAGACTAATGGTAACGATCAAATAAAAGTATAAGTATTATCTACAGTCTAAAGAAATATCATTCCCACATCAACTCTCCACATGAATCAGTTTAGAAAACTTTGTCACAACTTTAGTAATCGAGTCACTTTCAATAATGACATATCAAACCCCAAAATCTCACCGGTAGTAATGATACTCTCACAAAGAAATTAAACCAAAAAATAATCACTACAGTGAATGGTAAATTGAGTGAAAAAAAAATAAAGAAATAATATCACACACTCTCACCAAGGTGACAAAAATATGCCCTCAGCTTAGAAATAGTACGATTTTAATGCTAATCAAACCAATACATTCATCATCCTTTTTTTTTTATTATTTTTTTTTCTAGTATGCATTGCCACATCTTTTCAACCCATATAACTAGTTTCTATTTCAGACTATAGTTCCCTAAAATCAAAAAGGACTTTTATTAGGACGTAACGTAGGTTAGGGACGTGGCTAACAAAGAAAGAATAATAGGAAAAATAAAATATATGTTTGAAAAATAGAGAACTTTGGACATTGTAATGTGCTTTTCACTTGTTTTTTTTTTAATTTATTTATTTATTTGTATACATATTTTTTTTTCTTTTGTTTCTTTTTCTCTTTTTTTTTTTTTTATGTGAATGCAAAATTATCTCTATTTTCAAACATAAATGGGTGGTGGGAAATACAAAATATAAGGTGATACTCCACATTGGAGTGGGACAAGATAATAGGTTGCCAAAGAAAAAGTCTTTATTTTTATTTTATTATAAATTTTTTTTTTAAGGCTCAAAGGGGTTAACTATGGATACATATTAATATGGTTGGCTAGAAAGGCTCAAACGGACCAAAAATGGCCTTTCTGTCATCTTTTAGAGTTCTAAATAATCTTCCATATCTACTAGTTAGATGGACCTTCAGATGTGGCAACACACACTTTTTTTTTTTTTTTTATACAGAAATTTGGAGATAATGTATAAAGCAATAAACTGTTAAGCTGAATGAAGAATGGGCAAAAAGGGGTTACTCTCCAAGAAAAATAACAGGCTCAAAAACTCACTTGGAAATTATTATGACATGTGCATTCTTTCAAGCAACTTATAGTTGTCTTCAACATCAACATGTAGAGTAGTAAACATGGTGTAACATAACTAAAGACCAAAGATAATACAAATACTAAAATTTGAAAGTTATCATGTCATCTAATTATGAAAAGATCACACACAAAATGCTTTTTTTTTTTAATTAAATTCTACCCCCAAACATAGTCTTAGTCATGAAAATTATGCATGCAGAATGGTGAAAATGACATAGAAAAGCTAATTGGTAAAAGAAGTTAGAAAAATCACATTTAAAATGACTGTCAAAGCAAGAAATGTCTGAATTTTTTTTTATAATAAGAAGATGCGTTTCTAGAGTCGTTACACTCCATATTCAGCCATCTTCGACTCAAAAATTTAGCCATAGTTAGTTTCTACAAAAAAAAAAAATTAGTAAAAACTACACCAAGATTGAGATATTCCACAATTGTCAACTATTCCCTCCCCCAAACCTGAACGGAACATTGTCCTCAATGTTTGAAAGAGAATAGGGTTTAGAAGACATCACCCGAGTCTTTGGATCACGAAGAAAATATTTACAAACGGAGAGTTAAATCTAATTTGCCTTCTTCTTACTACTTTCATCATACCATCATTAGTTGGCCATTCCAACACAAGGGTCTTGGGATCTCGCTCGTCTATAAGCTTGAACAAATCAATTAACTCATTAGCGAGATGAGCACAAATAAAGATTTTTTCATTTGTGAAAGGGATGAAATGATTTTTTATTGCATGGTTAAGAAATGCGATGAAGCCATCATAAAAGTTATTGACATTTAACGATCCGATGGGTTTTCGATGAATGTTCGGATGGGCCCAAGATCTTAATGTGATTAGTGCCTCTGGGGAGTTGCAAAGATCTCCTGGTAGGAAAATAAAAGCATCGCATGATTTAGCATTTCGATTATTCTTTCTTGCACACCGAGACAACTAACTCTTCTCCAGGTTGGTGAGTCGGATATACAAAGCAACAACGGTTTGAGGGCTTCTTGGGATGATGCCTAACACTTGGCTCCTCCGAGATAAACGACTTCCGAGACTAGTTTTGATAACCCTCGGTCACCTCCTCCATAAACCGGATGCAAATTTCTTTCTCATGTCGTTGACCAAGATCGATGGCTGCCTCAACGAACTCTTTATGTTTGCCATAGTTAAATCCAGAGAGCACACAAATGTTCTTGAATTGTTTATTGGGAGTAGCTGCCATTGGGATGCTTCTAAAAAATAATTTGTGAGTCTAAAAGAAAATGATCATATATCAAGGATCTTGGTAACAATTATTTACAGCTGTATAGGAGGTAGCATGTCAATTAACGCGTAAAGCACATGGCTCGAGAGTCAAAAAGGAAATAGTAAAAGAAAAAGCACTCAATTATTAAAGACAATAATGCAATTGATAAAACAACAGTGAAATAAAACAACAGTAAAATAAAACAACAGTAAAAGGATATTTACAAGTAATTGTGATTGTGGCTCACATCTTCCTCTAGTTTTACGTCCAGAAACGGCTTGAACGCCCTCTATGGGTTGAGGATAGGCTTCCCATCCAGTTTTCTTATAAACTGGCAAATAGGGTCGTTTATAGTCAGATTCCCAAGACTATATCGTGCATGCTCTTTTTGAAATAATGGCCATAACTGGAGAATTGCTCTTTGTACGTATCCACTGGGATGCGTTTCAAGAGACAAAAGGACATCATCCAATGACTCTTTATTCAAGCCATCCCTAATGAATTGAATCTTATCTTCCCTATTATCAGACATCATTCCTAAAGAACAAGGATTTTTATCGCATTTCATCCTGGCACACTTATGGCAATCAACATGAAGTTTTTCAGCTCTTCGTTTTCTCGAGTAATTTCCTTTACCACAACCAGGCATGTATGCAATAAATTTAGGAGGTCACTCACCTGCCAAACGTACCTTGGCCTCGATTAACCAACGGATGTCAGCAGGGATGTTATTTCTCATAAGCAATCGCATGCGTTCGGACCGAGCTTTATAGATCGTAAGGAGGGCATTCTGAGGAAGTGAAGGAAATCGCTTGTGAAGCTTTGCTAGAATCGCGTTTTTGTCCATACCTTCTTCTCAGAATATTAGTTATTATGGGAAACTAAAGTAACCGACTTTGATTGTCACGGAGTACCGTTATCCGCCACTTAACCGGGGTAACAAACTAGAGAACACACAAAAAAGAAAAGAAAAGAAAAGAAAAGAAAAATAATAATCTCACAATTGTCCTCTTATTGAGTTTTCCTAAAGTTCAATTTGGGTTTCGTTGATACATCCCTCAATTTCTTTGAGTTGTCTTTCTAGATCTTCAACGTGGGATACCAACTCTGGAGGTTGTAGCTTCCAAATACGATGCGTTTTACAAAATCGTATCTTGCTTCTCAGATGAGATTGTACACGTTGAAGTTGTCTGAGAATGTTCAAGAGGAACTGTCTAGTTGAGGAACACATAATTAGAAGTGATAAAAGAAAACTGAATGATTAAATAAACACACTTTCACAAAAATTTAAATCACTGAAAAGAAGAAATAAATAAGAAAAATTCTTAATTTAAATTTGGTAGGTCACTCAAATCTATTTCTGCCTTTTTCACGTGGTTGGTACTCTAGATATGGCTTCATCTTTGACCATTAACTTTAAAAATTACACCGTTCTTTGGATCCTTAATTTTAACTGCTCCATATGAAAAAACAGTGTGGACTATAAAGGGACCAGTCCATCGATAGCGTAACTTACCTGGGAATAGGCGCAAGCGAGAATTGAATAAAAGTACTTTCTGACCTGGTGTGAAAGATTTTCTCATAATTTGCTTGTCATGAAAGACTTTCATTCGCTGTTTGTAAATCTTGGCATTTTTGTATACATCATTACGACTTTCTTCAAGTTCTCGCCATTGTGATTTTCTTTCTAAGTTAGCTTCTGCGTGTCAAAGTTGAATTTCTTTGCCCCGATGCACAATGCTCAAGTTTTGGTGGTGATTTTGATGATGGACTCAATTTCTTCTCTGATGGTGCTAGTTGTTCCACTCTTGACTTCCATTTGTTAATGTCCATGGATGGTGCTGAATCAAGTAAGGCGTTAACCTCATCTATTGATCTGTCAATATCAAAATTCAAACCAAAGTGAGTTAAACATGTTTGTAAAGGGTCATCACTAAGATTTGAAAGAAAAGTATTATCAACTAATTCTTCGATTAAATCCACATCAACAATTTCATCATCTGCATTGGGAGGTTGTTTGACGATGTTAAAGATATTTAGCTCCATCGTCATATTGCCAAAGGACAACTGCATATTTCCAGTCCTGTATTGAATATGAGCATCGGCAGTTGCCAAGAAAGGTCGTCCTAAGATAATGAAGATCTGCTTTCTTGACTCCTGGACTGGTTGAGTGTCAATTACGATGAAATCAACAGGAAAATAAAACTTATCTACCTGTATAAGCACGTCCTCCACAATACCACGAGGTTTTTTCATGGACCGATCTGCAAGTTGTAACACCACTAGAGTTGGGTGTAATTCTCCCAGTCCAAGTTTCACAAATACTGAGTAAGGTAACAGATTTACACTAGCTCCTAAGTCCAACAAAGCATTCTCAATTGTGTGGTTCCCTATACTACATGAGATAGTGGGGGAGCTTGGGTCTTTATATTTTAGAGGAAGTTTGTGTTGGAGTATAGAGCTCACGTTTTCTGTTAAAAATGCCTTCTTTTGAACATGAATATTTCTCTTTTTAGTACAAAGGTCTTTAAGAAACTTGGCATAAGATGGCACTTGTTTTATAGCATCAAGCAAAGGGATGTTAACACTTACCTGTTTAAAGATTTCAAAAATCTCACTTGTAGATTTTCCCTTTTTTGCTTTAGCTAACCTCTGGGGAAATGGAGCTTTTGGAACGTATTCTCGTGGGTTGGTTTCTTCTTTCTCCTCTAATGATGAGTCTTCTTCATTTACCGGTACAATTTGAGTTGTTTTTGGTACCGGCATCTCCACTTTGTTGTCGACTTCTCTTTCTTTTCGCAAGGTTATGACGGCTTTTACCTCTCCATGCTGCTGAGGTGAATTGGTACTGGCTTCATACACTCCTTTAGGATTAGGCACTGGTTGACTTGGGAATTTACCTTTCTCAACAGTCATTGCCAAGGTCTGAACTGATGAAGCAAGTTGTCCCACCATTTTTTCAAGGCTTGAAATTGATTGGGTTTGTGAGTTGAAACCCGCTCTCATCTCATTTCGCAGTTCATCAATGGTGCGGTTTTGTTGCTCGATTTTGGAGTGAATAAGATTCTTGAAATTTTGAAATGCATCCTCCCATGGTCTAGGTTGAGAATGGTTTGGGTTCTGATTATATGGTCTAAATGGTGGTTGAGAGGCTTGAGGATTTTGAGGAATTGGTTGCATCGGTGGAGCTGGAGCTGCTGGTCTATTCTGTTGGAATCCTTTAGACCATGAAAAATTGGGGTGGTCTCTCCATCCGGGATTGTACGTGTTGGAGTAAGGGTTGTAGTTTGATGGCTTTCTCATTACATCTATGGCATTGGCTTGATCTGAGTATGAGTCCTGGTCATGTGGCTCCGTTAATTTAGCAGTTGTTAACGATGCTATTTGTCGGGAAAGACCTTCAACTATGTCTTTGACTTTTTTAATTTCTGAACTTGACTCGCCAATGTGAACCTCATTCACTCCCTTAACTCTTCTAGTACTCATGAGTGAACGACTCCGTTGTTGGGAATTATCTGCTTGTCGCTGGAAGAAATCCCAAATCTCTGATGCGCTTTTTGACATTAGCTCTCCTCCACTTGTTGCCATTAGCCATTCTTGCACATTCGGTAATAATCCCTCCAAAAAGTATTGGCATTGGTGCCATTCTTCGTACCCATGATGTGGACACTTTAGGAGTAGCCCATTGAATCGCTCCCATGCTTCGAAAAATTGCTCGTCTTCTCTTTGAGTAAATTCTGAAATTTCCCTGCGATTAGCATTGGTTTTATGTACTGGGAAATATTTATTCAAAAATTTTGTTACCATTTGTTCCCATGATGTAATGCTATTAGTAGGCAATGCATTGAACCATGAACGAGCTCTATCCTTTAAAGAAAATGGGAATAATCTAAGTTTAACATCATCATCTGAAAAATTCTCATATTTAAAAGTTTGACAAATAGCATGGAAATCATTCAGATGATTATATGGATCTTCATTTTCTAGGCCATAGAATGTTGGGAGACAATTTAGCACACTAGGTTTTAATTCAAAACTCCTAGCAGCTACATTTGGGTATCTTATGCATGATGTGCTCAAGTTAGCTAAGGGACTAAAGTAGTCTTTAAATGGCCTCTCTTGTGGTGCTGGTTGCAAATCCATTTCAAATTTATTTTTAATTGTAACGTGCTTGTGTGTGCGAAGTATTTTTTCTAATTCAAAGTCTATAGGTTCAAGATTTGGTAATTGCGACCTATGACCATGCATGCAAAGAAAAACAAATGGTAACAAAATTAATAAAAATAAATAAGAAGGGGAAATTATGATACTAACCTTATCACCCTGTTACAATTTGTCATGAAAACAACTCAAGTGCTATATATAGAAAAGAAAATACGTGAAACAAATTAAAATAAATTAAGAGGCGGTTGAACCTGCCGATTTCACAAAATAAAAAAAAAATAACATGAAAATTAAATTACAAAAATTTAAAGAAGAGAAGAAAAGAAAAGAAAATAATACCTACTTCAAAATTTAATTCACTTTTTTTTTCTCTTTTTTTTTAATAATAGTAAATAAAAAAAATATTACAAGGAAACAGATAAAATAAATAAATAAAAAGAGAAAAAAAATTCTACAAATTAAAATACTTACCTCCCCGGCAACGGCGCCAAAAACTTGTTGTGCAAATTTTATTGAACTCGCAAGTGCACGAATCTATTGTAGAATAGATTAATAGTGACGAGTGTTGATCCCACGAGGAGGTGGATTTTAATTGCTTGTAGAATTAATTTTCTAAGTGGATGATTGGATTTATAATGACAATGAAGTAGGCAATATATTAATTTAAATTAAAGCTGTAGGAATAAACTATTTGGATGAAATGCTTGGATCTCCGGATCTGTACTCAACATGCACCATCGGCTTAATATTCATTACTAGTACCAATTAAATCATGAAGGGGGAACTTACACTCATCATGAACCACACTCTAATAGATATGGTGCTAAGGGCTTCCCGTGCCAAATAGTAATAACCTTGCTGGGGGAGCGGTTATTCCAAATTGATATCCGCACAAGATTATTACTATCTGTCTACGAAATGTCAAAACAACCACATAAATTAAAGGGGAAGAAAAAGTAAATTTACCAAATTAAGCCCATGGAGCATGTTGAGACTTCACCTTCAACCCAAGCTTGAAGGGAAATTAGCCACTCATATTTGAACTAGGGGTAAAATGGGAATTTTATTAAAATACGTAGAAAATACAAGATGGAGATGGAATTACTGAAAATGGAGTCCAAAAATGGATTCAAGGGTGTCAAATTAGGGGGGGGAGAGCCTCCTTTTTATAGATACACTGAGTAAATCATGGCCATCGGATTAAAACAATTCGGACGCTCAGGATTGCGCCACGTGGCAAGTTCCTATTGGATGGAACACATCATCAGGGCTGTTATTCTGTGTATATGCATGTACCGTACACACATATTTTCGATCCACTAACATTCTGCCACGTCACCGGTCAACATTTTTGGTCAAATAGGATCGTGACACGTCATCAGTCAACGCCACGTCATCAGTCAATGCCACATAAGCGGTCAATGCCACATCATTCGGCCAATCAAATGCCGCCACGTCATCGTATAGTGCCGTCATCATCGCGATATATGTGCGCGAACAAAGCGTGAATAACGATCGCATATATCAATCGCATCGTCATACGTATGTGAAACGATTACCGTATATGTGAACAATATCATTTATCTTTTTATGCTCCTTCTAAGGTTTTCGACTGTCCTGAGTTCAAAAGTGCTCTCTGTTTTTTCATCTGATCTCTCGTTCATTGTGAAATGACCATGATATCCCCTAAAATACATAAAATACTTAATTAAAATAAAACATACATAATTAAATTACAAGGGACTTAAAGACATAAAAATAGGGATGTTAGTGAGACTTGAAGTGTAAAATAATGATTTTCTCCACTATAAATACACACTTTCTAGTACTCAACAACTGACATCACACACTAACTTAAAAGGGATGTTCCAATTTGGTGCTACAACTACAGGTGCTATAACAAAGGCATTTTTTAGTTCCTCAAAGGCCTTTAAACAATTGTCATCAAATTTTAATGGTCTGTCATGATCAAGTAACATACATAAAGGCTTGGCTATCTTTGAGAAATCCGTAATGAATCTCTTATTGAATCCATCATGGCTTAAAAAAATTCTTAGGCCCTTAACTGAGGTGAGTGGTGGAAGTTTATCAATGACTTCTATTTTTGCCTTATCCACTTCAATACCATTCATCGAAACTCTATCGTCCGAAACTATCCCTTCTTGCACCATGAAGTGGCACTTTTCCCAATTAAGAACTAGATTTGTCTCCTAACATCATTGAAGCACATTTTTTAAATTGTGCAGGAAATCTTCATATGATTCTCCAAAAATTGAAAAGTCATCCATGAATATCTCTAGTGTTTGCTATACTATATTTGAAAAAATTGACATCATGCACCTCTAAAACGTTGTTGGAGCATTGCACAAGCCAAATAACATCCTTCTAAATGCAAAGATGCCATAAGGACATATGACTGGTGTCTTCTCTTAGTCCTCTGGTGCTATAGCGATCTAGTTGTACCTTAAATACCCATCCAAGAAGCAATAATATTCTTTTCCAGCAAGCCTATCTAACATCTGATCTATGAAGGTTAGTGGAAAATGATCATTTCTTGTTGCCTTGTTTAGTTTCTTATAATCCATGTAAACTCTCCAACCCATGAGTGTTCTTGTAGGTATGAGTTCATTCTTCTCATTTACTACAACAGTCACTCTTCCTTTCTTGGGTACACATTGTACTAGACTTACCCATGAGCTATCTGATATGGGATATATGATTCCAGCATCCAACTATTTGGCAATCTCTTTCTTCACAACTTCCTTCATGATTGGATTTAACCTTCTTTGTTGCTCTACTGAATTGCTGTAACTCTCATTCAGCATAATCTTGTGTATGCAAATAGATAGGCTGATTTCTTTAATGTCTGCCATAGTCCAGCTAATTATTTTCTTATGTTTCCCCAACATGTTCACCAAGCTTTTCTCATAATCTACATCCAAAAAAGATGAAATAATTATTGGCAACGTGCCATTGTCACCAAGATATATAGATTTTAAATGTGAGCGCAAGAATTTTAATTCTAAAACTGGTAAAGACTCTACAGAAGATACAAAAGGTTTTACTTCCCTATTTAAGAAATCAAAAGATTCAAAATGTTTGTCTATTCTGAATGGTTGCTTCTCTCCTAGCAATGCTATGTCAACTGTGTTAGCATCTTCATCATCAAATGCCACAGCATCAAATTGCATGTTACTGCAGCACTTGTCTATCTATTTAGCTATAGCAAGATCTACAATATTGATGAAATTGCAATCCTTAATTTCATCAGGACTTTTCATTGTATATAACACATTAAAGGTAACGTGCTGGTCATTAACCCTCATTGTTAATTCTCCTTTTTGCACATCAATGAGAGTCTTTCTAGTGGTCAAGAAAGGTCTTCCTAAAATGATTAGTACCTTTTTATCTGCTTCAAAGTCTAGCGCAATGATATCCACTGGAAAAATAAATTTATCCACTTTTACCAATACATCTTCAATCTTCCATTCTAGATAACCATAAGATATTTCTGCAAGTTGTAAAGTCATTATTGTTGGTCTACATTCACCAACTCCTAATTGCTTGAAAATTTAAAGAGACATAAGGTTGATGCTAACCTTTAAATCATAGAGTGTCTTTCTACTATATTTGGTTCTTATAGAATAAGGAATTGTGAAGCTTCCTAGATCTTTTAGCGTTTGAACTATTCTGTTATAAAGCATATGACTGCACTCCTATGTTAGAGCAACAGTTTTGAATTCTCCTATCCTCTTTTTGCTTACCAAAATATCTTTTAAGAATTCACATAATTAGGTATCTATTACAAAACTTCTATAAATGGAATGTTGATATAAAGTTGCTTCAACACCTTTAAAAATTTGATGAATTGTTTATCTCGCTTCTTTTTCTGAAATCTCTGTAGGAATAGTGGTTGGTGTCTAAACTGATGTGCTGTAGTTGGCTGCACAAGTTGTTTTTCACTTGTTCTACCTTTTTCTACTAAAGTTGATAATAGGTGGTTAATCTTCTGTGTCTACAGGTGCTGCAGCTCTGCTGCTCTCACTAATATATTGATTAGTGGAAGAAATAGGTTTTTATTCATTCTGAACTTCTTTTTGAGTTTGAGGAGGTTCATTTTTCCTCTTTGGCATACCTACTGGAATATGCACATCTTTTCCAGCTCTTAGATTAATCATTTTGCATTATTCTTTTTCTTCTCTTTTTGGATTCTCCGTGTTGCTAGGTAAACTTCCCTCAGGTCTGTTGCTGAGTACTGTGGCAAGTTGTCCAACTTAATTCTCCAAGTTTCTTAATGACACTGTTTGGCTTTGGACAACTACTTTATTCTTCACAATATACTCCTTATTTAGGGCTTTAAGTGAACTGATCTGGTCATTACCAGTGTTTCTTTTATCTTAATTTTGCTGGTGAAATCTAGGTGGTTGTGCTGGTCTATTTTGCCCACTAGTTATTGAAGTATGCTGGTTCTGATTGTTCTATGAGGAATTTGGGTGTTGTCTTTATTTTGGGTTGTAAGTGTTTGAATATGGATTGTTATTGCCCTCTCTATTGAAGTTGCCCACATAATTAACTGAAGCTATGTTCCCAGGACAATTATCAAATAAATGCCCATCTCCACAATAGACACATGACATTTCTGTAACTTAGATAACTGTTGTTTGAGCAGTGGTTAGAGCATTTACCATGTTTGTCAACAAAGTTACTTTTGCTGATAAAGTGTTAGGGCATCCACATTATGCACTTCAGCTGCACCTCTCACTGTAGCTTGCCTAGTTGATGGCCACTGATAGTTATTATTGGCTACTCTCTCCAAAATCTCATAAGCTTCATTGTATGATTTCGATAACAATGCTCCATTTACTGAAGCATCCACCAGCAGTCTTGTACTCGGGTTAAGACCATTGTAGAATGTTTCTAATTGTATACAACAAAGAATACTGTGATGTGGGCATCTATTTAAATCTTTCTCTTGCATCATACAAGCTCTCATCTTCCAATTGATTGAAAGATATGATGTCATTTCTCAATTTTGCATTCTTAGTGGGTGGGAAAAACTTCATTAAAAACTTGTCAGCCTAATCATTCCATGTTGTGATGGAGTCTGGTGGTAGAGAATTCAACAATGTTCGTGCTCGATTCTTCAAAGAAAATGGAAAAAGTCTGAGCCTTAAAGCTTTCTGTGATGCTCCAACAATCTTAAAAGTATCACTCACCTCAAAAAATAACTTGAGATGAAGGTGATGATTTTCTGATGGTAGTCAATTAAACTGGCCTACTGTTTGTAACATCTAAAACATTATTGACTTTAATTCAAAGTTATCCGCTTGAACTTCAGGTTTAACTATACCCAGATGTATGGATTGAGGAGTTAACAAATCCTAATCTTGAATGGCTCTATCTCTATCGTCTATCATATGAATGATATTATTTCCTGGTTGTCCATAAACATGCTGTCTATTTTGACCTCCTTGTACATTCAATGGTTGCAATTCTCCTCAGTTATTTAAATCTCCCACATCTTGTAAATCATCCATTGCAACTTTTGAATTTCTTTGCTCTCTTCTTAATCTTCTTATAGCTCTCTCAATTTCCAGATCAAAATGGAACTTAATCTATTTGTCTTTGTGCATGCAATGGTTGCTAGAACACTCTATCAACACAGAAAAATGATTAAACAAATACTTAAATAAACACCACAAAATTTGATTTCACAAGTCACAATAAGCAATCAATCCCCAGCAACGGCGCCAAAAACTTATTTGTTTGAATCTCATACTATGCTATGAGTGTTAGTGTGCAAGTATACGCAACAAGTGATATAATGATAAGTATTCGAGTATTGTCTCCGTAAGGATTAATGCTATCAGAATTGAGCTATAACAATTAAAACGGTGTAAATTCAATTAAATCAAATTAAATTATTTTATTAACTAAATTCAACTAAATAATTTAAATGGCAGAAAAGTAAAACGTATAAACTAAATTAGCACGTCTCACACAAGAAGGTAATCATTAAGAATAATGTAGTTGAGTTAATCAACTCACTTAATGGCATTGACTATTTTTCTGTTACAATACTGTTGTTACAACAATTACTACAACACTAGGCAGAACTTTAATGTATCCTCCGCTGTCGCCTGTTGGACATCTTATATCTATATGTAACCTAACAATGACCAGTTGTTGTGCCATAAAAGATATAATATTCTATGTGAAATGGTAACTAGGCTACCCAAGAGAGAATTGGGTTCTTAAACAAATTTAAAAACTAAAACTTAAAGTAAATAAAATAAATTAACCAAATTCAAAATAAACAAATTAATGTGCAATGAATAATAAAGAGATAGAGTAAGGTAGAGAAAACATGTAATTTTTACGTGGTTCGGCCAACCGTGCCTACGGATACGCCTCCAAGCTCATCGGGCTTTAGGATATCACTAATCAAGTCTCCAAGGCTTCAACAACTCTAACAATTAACTTTAAAGGTGTCAATAAACCTTTACAATAAGAGATTATCCCCAATCTCTTAACCCAAGTGTATCCCAACACTTATAATCACTCAAAAATAAAGATTACAAGCAAACAATCTCTTACAAAATGTATAAAGTTACAAATGAAAGCTCAAAGTGTAAATCAATGAAACAAAAAGAAGTTTAAAGCTAAATCATAATTGAATACTCAATAGCAAGCTCAATGATAGCTGTTGGATCACTTAAAATTTGAATTTGATTGAGTCATTTTATAGTTGGTGCCGAAAACTAGCCGTTGTCGTCTTTCTGGGAGAAACAGGATTGTCGTTTACTATTGTCGGTTGACCATTTTAACTTGTCCAAATGACTGTTGTGCTAATCTTTTAAATAAATGGTTTACTATTTAAACTTATCAGATTGCCGTTTATTTCCAGAATCCTGCAAAACAGACTTACATATCCGTTTTTGCTAAACGGTTCAAGATTAGAAACTATCTCTTCTCAGTAAATTATTGTTTCTCCATTACTTACTTAATAGTTCACTGTTAATTTCTAGAATTCTACAAAATAAGTTTAGCTAACCGTTTTTGCTAAACGGTTCACAATTAAAAAGACTAATTCTTTTTGTAAATTATCGGTTTTCCAAAATTTGTATTCTGACATTTTTTTTGTAGAAAATGATTTTCTGACTCAAGTTAACAGTTATCCAAATTCTTTAATCATGTCCAAAATATAATACGACTTTAAGATTTTCATAGCCCCAAAAATTTTAATCAAGAACATATAAGTATTTTTATCATCAAAATTAATATTATATTATTATTTATGTCAACAATGTGGTCGAGGTTCCTAATACCATACAAGGTAAATTTCTATATCTTATCATCAAAATCAATATTATAAGATTATTTATGTCAACAATGTGATCAAGGTTCCTAATACCCTACAAGGTAAATTCTTATGTCTAATTCATTACTAGTTTTAAATTAAGCATGACCCTATTCAGATTGAGTTAACCCAACTTGGGAAACTTAACCTAAAACCAAGTATTGTTCTTATTGTTCCACTAAAACAGGCCCTTTTGTAGCTTTTTCTTAGATAGTATCGCTAAATGGGTGGTCAGCCAAAATAGTGAATTAAAATAAGCATTATCAAAATAAAATGCTATAACAATCATGCGGCAACACAATAAGTCAGTCAATTAACCATCAAACTTATCTATCACTCAACCATAAATAAATTTAGCTCATAATTTGTAAGAAAATAAAAAAAAATCAGTTCTAGCCATCAAGTACATCATCATGAATCAAAGAAAACAAAAAGAATGGAGATAAAGGCAAATTGGCCCTTCTAGATTCGTGGTTTCTTCTTCTTCTCACCTGCAATCTCCTTATTCAGCTCTGGAATTTCTCTTTTCTTTTTTGTTTTCTTTTTCTTTTTCTTGTTTATTTCTTGTGCTTGACGGCTCTCGCTTTTCCTTGTGTGCGTGCTTTTTTTATAGCTGAAAACTAGAGCAATTGGACGTCTAAGGCGCGTATCTTTTAGATTTGGAAACTACAGATCGTATATTTTTTTTTTAGATTCGAGCGAAATTTTCTCTTTGGTTACTCCGAGATTGCTACAGCATTGGGTGCTACAACATTGGCTACAACATCTGTACTGTTTCAGACTCGTTTCCACTTTTCTGCAGCCTATTTCTTTCCTCTGTTTTTTACAAACCCATTGTACAACATTCCTTCCTTGAAATTACACTTCCAGTTGCCTACAATTAAGTAAATGATCTAAGCACACAATTTATTATAAAACAACCTAATTTATTGAAAATAAACAAAGAATAGATAAGTATGTAAAATATAACTAAAATAGAATTAAAACATGTTATTTACTCTCTAAATAATCTTGATTTAAGTCCAATAGTGTTATAGATAACTCTCATTTTATAGAGTTATCAACATCTTAGAACTTATCGATGCAGATATTTTTGAGCTATTCGTTATGGTTGCTTGAAATGGTCAACAATACTTTATAACATTCATAGACAACTTTTCTAGATATGGCTACATATGTCTCCTTCATAAAAAGTCACATTCATTAGATATATTCAAAATTTTAAAGCTAAAGTTAAGAATTAACTAACCAAAAGAATGAAAAGCATCAGATCTAACTATGGTGATGAATAGGCAAATATGATAGTTTAGGTGAACAACATTTAGGACCATTTACTAAGTTTCGAGAGGAATGCGATATCATCCCACAGTACATTATGTCAGGTTCATCTACTATGAATGATGTAGCTAAAAAAGGAAACAGAATGCTTAAGAATATTGTGAGGAGTATGATTTGTCATTCTACTTTACTAAAATCACTCTTGAGAAAAGTGCTTAAGATTGTTTCATATATCCTTATTTGGTTCCAACTAAAGGAACAGCCAAAGCCTTTTCCGAACTTTGGACAAGCAAGAAGCCTAGCCTGAAGCACTCTCATGTTTATAGATGTCCAACTGAGATAAGGTCGTATAGGCCTAATAAGAAAAAACTAAACTCGAGAATAATAAGCTAGTATTTTATTAGATATTCTAAAAGATCCAGGCATACAAGTTTTATAATCCTATGAAAAAGTTGATTTTTAAGTTAGAAAATGCCTGGTTCTTTGAGGATGTTGAGTTTGTAGGAAGAGATACAGTTAAAGACTATTAATGCTTGGTTGTTTAAGGATGTTTAGTTTGTAGGAAGAGATACAATTAAGGACTATCAATGCCTGCTGTTGGTGATTTTCTAATATGTGTATGTTTGTGTGCAAGTGTACACAACAAATAATATAATGATAAGTATTCGAGCATCGTCTCCACAGATATTGACGCTATCAGAATTACTACAGCAATTAATATGGTGCAAGTTCAATTAAATCAAATTAAATTATTTTATCATCTAAATTCAACTAAGTAATTTAAATGACAAAAAAATAAAAATGAAATAAACTAAATTAATACATCTCATGCAAGAATATAAACACTAGAAATAATGTAGTTGAGTGAATCAACTCACTTAATGGCATTGACTGTATTTCTATTTCAGTACTGTTGCTACAACACGAGGTAAAACTCTAATGTATCTTTAGTTGTCACCTGTTGGACATCTTATATCTATATGTAACCTAACAATGACCAGTTGTTGTGCCGCAAAAGATATAACATTATGTGATCAAGGTTTCTAATACCCTACAAGGTGAATTCTTATGTTTAATTCATCATTAGCTTTAGATTAGGCATGGCCCTATTCAAATTAAGTTAACTCAACTTGGGAAACCTAATCTAAAACTAAGTATTGTTCTAATATGTTCCACTAAAACAGACCCTTTTGTGGCTCTCTCTTAGTTGTTATAAATAATGGGTGGTCAGCCTTAAACTAAGCGTTATCAAAATAAAATACTATAGCAATAATACAGCAGCATAATAAGTCAGTCAATTAACCATAAAGCTTGTTTATCACTCAACCACAAATAAATTTAGTTCATAATTTGTGACAAATAGAAATAAAAACTGTTTCAGCCATCAAATACATCATCACAAATGAAAGAAGACAAATAGAATAGATATAGAAACGTAAGGCCCTTTGAGATGCTTGATTTCTTCTTCTTCATGCCTGTAATCTCTTTTGTTCAGCTCTGAATTTTTTGTCTCTTTGTTGTTTTTTTTCTTTTGTTGTTACTTCTTGTGGTTGATGACTCTCTCTCTTTTCTTGGGTGCGTGCTTTTTTTATGGTTTAACACTAGGGCAACTGGATGGCTAGGGCACGTATCCTCTAGATTGAAAACTGTAGATCGCATATTTTTTCTGAGATTCGTGCAAAATTTTCTCTTTGATTGCTCCAGGATTGCTATAGCAAAAGGTGCTATAGTAAAATCTACAACATCTGCACTATTTTCAGACTCATTTGCACTTTTCTGCAACCAATTTCTTTTCTTATTTTTGCACACGATTCCTTCTTTGAAAATTACACTTCTAATTGCCTACAATTAAGTGTTGTGCAAATTTTATTAAACTCGCAAATGCACGAATCTATTATAGAATAGATCAATAGTGATGAGTGTCGATCCCACAAGGAGGTAAATTTTAATTACGTGTAGATTTAATTTTCTAAGTAGGTGGTTAAATTTATAGTGAAAGTAATTTAGACTATCTTACAATTTAAATTAGAGCAGCGAGAATAAACTATTAAAATGAAGTACTTGAGTCTCTAGATCTACACTCAATATGCATTATGGGCTTAGCATTCCTTATTAGTGCCAATTAAATCATGGAGGGGGGTCTTTCACTCGTCATGAACCTCACTCAAATGGATATGGTGCTAAGTGCTTATTGTGTCAAATAGTAATAAACTTACATCATGGAGACAGTTGTACCGGTACAATAGCTAGACAAGATTATTATTATCTGTCAATGAAAAGTCAAAACATCCACATAAATTGGAGGGGAAGAAAAAGTAAATGTACCAAATTAAGCCCATGGAACATGTTGAGACTTCACCTTCAACCTAAGCTTGAAAGAAAATTAGCTACTGATAATTGAATGAGGGGTAAAATGGGAATTTATTAAAATACATGGAAAATAAAAGATAGAGAAGAAATTATAAAAAATAGAGCTCATAAATGAATTCAGGGGTGTCAAATTAAGGGGGGAGCCCCCTTTTTATAGATACACTGAGTAAATCATGGCCATCGGATTAAAACAATTTGGACGCTTAGAATTGCGCTACGTGGCAAGTTCCTATTGGATGGAACACATCATCAGGGCTGTCATTCCGTGTGTATGCATGTACCGTACGCACGTTTTTTCAGTCCACTAACATTCTGCCACGTCACCAGTCAATATTTTTGGTCCAATAGGATCATGACACGCCATCAGTCAACGCCACATCATAAGTCAATGCCATATAAGCGGTCAATGCAACATCATTCGTCTAATGAAATGCCGCAACGTCATCGTATAGTGCCACATCATCGTACAGTGCCACGTCATTGTATAGTACATGTGAACAGTGTTGTGTACAGTACTGTATATATCAACTGTACCGTATATGTGAACAGTACCATTTATCTTTTTATACTCCTCCTAAGGTTTTCGACTGTCCTAAGTTCAAAATTGCTGTCCGTTTTTCTATCTGATCCCTTTTTCATTGTGAAATGACCTTGATGTGCCCTAAAATATATAAAATATTTAATTAAAATAAAACTTACATAATTAAATCACAATGGACTTTAAGACATAAAAGTAAGGATATTAGTGAGACTTAAAGTGTAAAATGATGATTTTCTCTATTATAAATACACACTTTCTATTACTCAACAATTGACACCCAATCAGTTCAGGATTCAAGGAAACACATCCCCATTATCCTAGGATGACGATTCTTGGCAACTGCTGATGCTCGAATTCAATGCAGGACTAGAAATATGCAGTTATTCTTTGGCAATACGATGATGGAGCTAAATATCTTCAACATTGCCAAACAATCTTACAATAAAAATGATGGAATTGTTGATGTGGATTTAATAAAAGAATTAATTAATAATACTTTTCTTTCAAACCTTGGTGATGACCCTTTACAAACATGTTTGACTCACTTTGGTTTGGATTTTGATATTGACAGATCAGTAGATAAGGTTAACACCTTACTTGATTTAGCACCATCTATGGACATTGATAAATGGAAGTCATGAGTTAAACGAACTAGCACTATCAAAGAAGAAACTCAGCTCATCATCAGAATCACCACCAAAACTCGAGCTCAAACCATTACCCGACACTTTAGAATATGAATTCTTGGGAGAAGAAAGCACTTTGCTCATAATCATTTCATCATCCATAAATGACAAACAAAAAGGTAAGTTGTTGGAAGTGTTAAAAGTGCACAAAGGAGCATTAGGATGGATCATAGCCGACATAAAAGGTATCAAACCAGTGGACTATATGTATTACATTCACCTTGATGAAAATGCTAAACCTACAATGGAAATGCAACGTTGATTGAACCTTAACATGAAAGAAGTTGTTAGAACTGAAGTCCTTAAATTATTAGATGCAGGTATTATTTACCCCATTTCTGATAGTTCATGGGTCAGCCCTGTGCAAGTTGTCCCCAAAAAATCAAAAGTCATAGTAGTTACCAATGTTGATAATGAATTAATACCCACTAGAATGATTATAGGATGGCCTGTATGTATGGATTATAGAAATTTGAATTCTGTCACATCTAAATACCATTTTCCTTTACCATTTATCGATCAAATGCTTGATAGATTAGCAAGTCATGAATTTTATTACTTTCTAAATAGCTACTCAGGATATAATAAGATTCACATAGTACTAAAAGATTAAGAGAAGACCACTTTCACTTACCATTTTGGCACTTTTGCATATAAGAAGATGCCATTTGGATTATGTAATGCACCTGCTACATTTGAACAATGAATGTTAAGCATTTTATCTGATATGGTTGAATGATTCCTTGAAGTCTTTATGGATGACCTTTTTGATTTTGGTGATTCATTCGATCAATGTTTACATCATTTAACACTAGTTCTACAGAGATGTATAGAGAAGAATTTTATCTGACTGTTTTTGTCCACTTAAAACAATCAGACAAGTAAGATCCTTCATTGGGCATACGGGTTTTTATAGACATTTCATTAAAGATTTTTGCAAAGTTTCTAGACCTTTATGTAATTTACTTGCTAAGGATGTACCTTTTGTCTTTGATGATTCATGTCTTGTGGCTTTTGAAAAACTAAAGCAGTTGTTGACATCATCACTCATTATTCAGCCCCCAAATTGGAACTTACCATTTGTGATGCATCTAATTATGCAGTAGGAGCAGTATTAGGACAAAGAGTTGATTGAATTCCCCATGTCATTTACTATGCTAGTATGACATTGAATGATGCACAATTGAACTATTCAACCACTAAAAAAAAAAATGCTAGCAGTAGTGTTTGCATTAGAGAAATTTTGATCTTATCTCAATGATTGTAAAATAATTATTTTTACAGATCATGCTGCTCTTAAATATCTTCTCACAAAGAAAGATACACAAGCTAGACTAATTCGTTGCGTGTTATGTTTAGTACTAGAAAGTGTGTATTTATAGTAGAGAAAATCATCATTTTACACTCCAAGTCTCACTAACATCCCTATTTTTATGTCTTTAAGTCCCTTGTAATTTAATTATGTATGTTTTATTTTAATTAAATATTTTATGTATTTTAGGGGATATCATGGTCATTTCACAATGAACGAGAGATCAAATGAAAAAACGGACAGCACTTTTGAACTCAGGACAGTCGAAAACCTTAGGAGGAGCATAAAAAGATAAACGGTACTGTTCACATATACGGTACTGTTCACATATACATTACGATTGATATATACGGTACTGTTCACGATACTGTTCATGGCACTGTTAACATATACTGTACGATGACGTGGCACTGTACGATGACGCGGTACTATACGATGACGTGGCGGCATTTGATTGGCCGAATGATGTGGCATTGACTGCTTATGTGGCATTGACTGATGACATGGCGTTGACTGATGACGTGTCACGATCCTATTTGACCAAAAATGTTGACCGGTGACGTGGCAGAATGTTAGTGGATCGAAAATATGTGTGTACGGTACATGCATATACACAGAATAACAGCCCTGATGATGTGTTCCATCCAATAGGAACTTGCCACGTGGCGCAATCCTGAGCGTCCGAATTGTTTTAATCCGATGGCCATGATTTACTCAGTGTATCTATAAAAAGGGGGCTCCCCCCCTCCTAATTTGACACCCCTGAATCCATTTTTGGACTCCATTTTCTGTAATTCCATCTCCATCTTATATTTTCTACGTATTTTAATAAAATTCCCATTTTACCCCTAGTTCAAATATGAGTGGCTAATTTCCTTTCAAGCTTGGGTTAAAGGTGAAGTCTCAACATGCTCAATGGGCTTAATTTGATAAATTTACTTTTTCTTCCCCTTTAATTTATGTGGTTGTTTTGACTTTTCGTAGACAGATAGTAATAATCTTGTCTGGATATCGGCTGGAATAACCGCCTCCCTAGGCAAGGTTATTACTATTTAGCACGGGAAGCCCTTAGCACCATATCTATTTGAGTGTGGTTCATGATGAGTGGAAGTTCCCCCTTCATGATTTAATTGGTACTAATAATGAATGTTAAGCCGATAGTGCATGTTGAGACAGATTCGGAAATCCAAGCATTTCATCCTAATAATTTATTCCTACAGCTTTAATTTAAATTAATATATTGCCTACTTCATTGTCATTATAAATCCAATCATCCACTTAGAAAATTAATTCTACAAGCAATTAAAATCAACCTCCTCGTGGGATCGACACTCGTCACCATTAATCTATTCTACAATAGATTCGTGCACTTGCGAGTTCAATAAAATTTGCACAACAAGTTTTTGGCGCCGTTGCCGGGGAGGTAAGTATTTTAATTCGTAGAATTTTTTTTTTAATTTCTTTATTTATTTATTTTTAGTTATTTCCTTGTAATATTTTTATTATTATTATAAAAAAAAAGAAAAGAAAAAAAAAGTGAATTTATATTTTCAAGTAGATATTATTTTCTTTTCTTTTCTTCTCTTCTTTAAATTTCTGTAATTTAATTTTATTTTATTTTTTTTGTTAAATCGGTAGGTTCAACCGCCTAATAATTTATTTTAATTTGTTTCACGTATTTTGTTTTCTATATATAGCACTTGAGTTATTTTTATAGCAAATTATAACAGCGTGATAAGGTTAGTATCGTAATTTCTCCCTTTCCTTTATCTTTATTAATTTTGTTATTATTTTTTTTTATTTTTATTATTTGCATGCATGGTCGAAGGTCACAATTACCAAATCTTGAGCCTATAAACTTTGAATTAGAAAAAACACTTCGCACACACAAGCACGTTGAAATTAAAAATAAATTTGAAATAGATTTGCAACCAGCACCACAAGAGAGGCCATTTAAGGACTACTTTAGTCTCTTAGCTAACTTGAGCACATCATGCATAAGATACCCAAATGTAGCTGCTACAAGTTTTGAATTAAAACCTAGTGTGCTAAATTGTCTCCCAACATTCTATGGCCTAGAAAATGAAGATTCATATAATCATCTGAATGATTTCCATACTATTTGTCAAACTTTTAAATATGAGAATTTTTCAGATGATGATGTTAAGCTTAGATTATTCCCATTTTCTTTAAAGGATAGAGCTCGTTCATGGTTCAATGCATTGCCTGCTAATAGCATTACATTATGGGAACAAATGGTAACAAAATTTTTGAATAAATATTTCCCAGTACATAAAACCAATGCTATTCGCAGGGAAATTTCAGAGTTTACCCAAAGAGAAGACGAGCAATTTTTCGAAGCATGGGAGTGATTCAATGGGCTACTCCTAAAGTGTCCACATCATGGATACGAAAAATGGCACCAATGCCAATACTTTTTGGACGGATTATTGACGAATGTGCAAGAATGGCTAATGGCAACAAGTGGAGGAGAGCTAATGTCAAAAAGTGCATCAGAGATTTGGGATTTCTTCCAGCGACAAGCAGATAATTCCCAACAACGGAGTCGTTCACTCAGGAGTACTAGAAGAGTTAAGGGAGTGAATGAGGGTCACATTGGTCAAGTCAGGTCACATCAAGTCAAGTCGTAAATTAAAGAAGTCAAAGACATAGTTGAAGGTCTTTCCCGACAAATAGCATCGTTAACCGTTGCTAAATTAACGGAACCACATGACCAGGACTCATACTCAGATCAAGCCAATGCCATAGGTTTAATGAGAAAGCCATCAAACTACAACCCTTACTCCAACACATATAATCCTGGATGGAGAGACCACCCCAATTTTTCATGGTCTCAAGGATTCCAACAGAATGGACCAGTAGTTCCAGCTCCAGCTCCACCATTTCCCCAGAGGTTAGCTAAAGCAAAGAAAGGAAAATCTACAAGTGAGATTTTTGAAATCTTTAAACAAGTAAGTGTTAACATCCTTTGCTTGATGCTATAAAACAAGTGCCATCTTATGCCAAGTTTCTTAAAGACCTTTGTACTAAAAAGAGAAACATTCATGTTCAAAAGAAGGCATTTTTAACAGAAAACGTGAGCTCTATACTCCAACACAAACTTCCTCTAAAATACAAAGACCCGCTCCCCCCACTATCTCACGTAGTATAGGGAACCACACAATCGAGAATGCTTTGTTGACTTGTGAGCTAGTGTAAATCTGTTGCCTTACTCAAGATTTCAGTGAAACTTGACCGGGAGAACTACACCCAACTCCAAAGTGGTATTACATACTGACGGCCCATGAAAAAACCTCGTGGTATTGTGGAGGACGTGCTTATACGATAGATAAGTTTTATTTTCCTGTTGATTTCATTGTAATTGACACTCAACCAGTCCAGGATTCAAGGAAGCAGAGCCCCATTATCTTAGGACAACCTTTCTTGGCAACTGCCGATGCTCACATTCAATGCAGGACTGGAAATCTGCAGTTGTCCTTTGGCAATATGACGATGGAGCTAAATATCTTCAACATTGCCAAACAACCTCACAATGCAGATGATGAAATTGTTGATGTGGATTGGATAAAAGAATTAATTGATAATGCTTTTCTTTCAAACCTCAGTGATGATCCTTTATAAACATGTTTAACTCACTTTGGTTTGGATTTTGATATTGACAGGTCGCATGAGGTTAACGCCTTTACTCGATTCAAGACCATCCATGGACACTAACAAATGGAAGTCAAGAGTGGAACAACTAGCACCATCGTGAGAAGAAACTCAAGACGTCATCGTAATCACCACCAAAACTCGAGCTCAAACCATTACCCGACACTTTGAATATGCATTTTTGGGAGAAGAAAGCACTCACAAGAATCATTTCATCATCCCCGAATGAAGAACAAAAAGGTAAGTTGTTGGAAGTTTTGAAAGTGCACAAAGGAGCATTAGGATGGACCATAGCCGACATAAAAGGTATAAACCCAAAGGATCAGATGCATTACATTCACCTTGATGAAAATGCTAAACCTACCAGGGAAATGCAACGCTCGGTTAAACCCTAACATGAAAGAAGTTGTTAAATCAAGTCCTTAAACTATTAGACGCAGGTATCATTTACCCTATTTCTGATAGTTCATGGGTCAGTCCTGTGCAAGTTGTCCCCAAAAAGTCAGGAGTCACAGTAGTTACCAATGCTGATAATGAATTAATACCTACTAGAGTAACTACAGGATGGCGTGTATGCATTGATTATAGAAAGTTGAATTCTGTCACACGTAAAGATCATTTTCCTCTACCATTTATTGATCAAATGCTTGATAGATTAGCAGGTCATGAATTTTATTGCTTTCTAGATGGCTACTCAGGATATAATCAGATTCCCATAGTGTTGAGTACTAGAAAGTGTGTATTTATAATGGAGAAAATCATCATTTTACACTCCAAGTCTCACTAACATACCTATTTTTATGTCTTTAATTCCCTTGTAATTTAATTATGTATGTTTTATTTTAATTAAGTATTTTATGTATTTTAGAGGATATCATGGTCATTTCACAATAAACGAGAGATCAGATGGAAAAACGGACAGCACTTTTGAACTCAGGACAGTCGAAAACCTTAGGAGGAGCATAAAAAGAAAAATGGTAATCGTTTCACATATACTGTGATCGCTCACACATACTGATACGGTTGATATATACTGATCGCACACGACAATCGCTCACGACTGTTCACCATGCATCGTATGCTGATGTGGCACTGCATTTATGACGCGGGCACTATACGATGACGTGGCGGCATTTGATTGGGCCGAATGATGTGGCATTGATCGATGATGTGGCGTTGGCTGATGATGACGTGTCATGATCCTATCAACCAAAAATGTTGACCGTGACGCGGCGTGGCGTAATATTAGTGGATCGAAAAAACGCATTGTACGGTACATGCATATACACAGAATAACGGCCCCGATGATGTGTTCCATCCAATAGAACTTGCCACGGGCGCAATCCTCGAGCGTCCCAAATTGTTTTAATCCGATGGCCATGATTTACTCAACAGATCTATAAAAAGGGGCTCCCCCCAATTTGACACCCCCGAATCCATTTTTGGACTCCATTTTCTCTAATTCCATCTCCATCTTGTATTTTCTACGTATTTTAATAAAATTCCCATTTTACCCCTAGTTCAAATATGAGTGGCTAATTTCCTTTCAAGTCTTGGGTTGAAGGTGAAGTCTCAACATGCTCCACGGGCTTAATTTGGTAAATTTACTTTTCCTTCCCCTTTAATTTATGTGGTTGTTTTGACTTTTCGTAGACGATAATAATAATCTTGTCTGGATATCTACCGGAATAACCGCCTCCCTGGCAAGGTTATTACTATTTGGCACCTTAGCTCCCTTAGCACCATATCTATTAGAGTGTGGTTCATGATGAGTGGAAGTTCCCCTTCATGATTTAATTGTTACTAATAATGAATATTAAGCCAATGGTGCGCTGCTGAAGAGTGCGGATCCTAGATCCAAGCATTTCATTTTAATAGTTTATTCCTACCACTTTAATTTAAATTAATTGATAGCCTACATCATTTTCATTATGAATCCAACCACCAACTCAGAAAATTAATTCTACACATAATTAAAATCCACCTCCTCGTGGGATCGACACTCGTCACCATTAATCTATTCTATAATAGATTCGTGCACTTGCGAGTTCAATAAAATTTGCACAACAAGTTTTTGGCGCCGTTGCCGGGGAGGTAAGTATTTTAATTTGTAGAATTTTTTTCTTCTTTATTTATTTATTTTATTTGTTTCCTTGTAATATTTTATTTATTTATTATTATTAAAAAAAAAAGAGAGAAAAAAAAGTGAAATTACATTTTGAAGTAGGTATTATTTTCTTTTCTTTTCTTCTCTTCTTTAAATTTCTGTAATTTAATTTTCATGTTTTTTTTTTATTTTGTGAAATCGGCAGGTTCAACCGCCTCTTAATTTATTTTAATTTGTTTCACGCATTTTCTTTTCTATATCTAGCGCTTGAGTTATTTTCATAAGAAATTTGAATAAAGATAATAAGGTTAGATTGTAATTTCTCCTCTTATTTATCTTTATTAATTTTGTTATCATTTTTTTCATTTGCATGCATGGTCGTAGGTCAAAATTACCTAATCTTGAGCCTATAGACTTTGAATTAGAAAAAACTTCGCACACACAAGCACGTTACAATTAAAAATAAATTTGAAATGGATTTGCAAACCAAAGACCACAAGAGAGGCCATTTAAGGACTACTTCAATCCCCTTAGCTAACTTGAGCACATCATGCATAAGATACCCAAATGTAGTCGCTAGAGTTTTGAATTAAAACCTAGTGTGCTAAATTGTCTCCCAACATTCTATGGCCTAGAAAATGAAGATCCATATAATCATTTGAATGATTTCCATGCTATTTGTCAAACTTTTAAATATGAGAATTTTTCAGATGATGATGTTAAGCTTAGATTATTCCCATTTTCTTTAAAGGATAAAGCTCGTTCATGGTTCAACGATTGCCGCTAATAAAGATTACATCATGGGAACAAATGGTAACAAAATTTTTGAATAAATATTTCCCAAGACATAAAACCAATGCTATTCAGGAAATTTCGTAGTTTACCCAAAGAGAAGACGAGCAATTTTTCAAGCATGGGAGCGATTCAACGGGCTACTCCTAAAGTGTCCACATCATGGTTATGAGAAATGGCACCAATGCCAATACTTTTTGGAGGATTATTGCCAAATGTGCAAGAATGGCTAATGGCAACAAGTGGAGGAGAGCTAATGTCAAAAAGTGCATCGAGATTTGGGATTTCTTCCAAATGACAAGCGATAATTCCCAACAACGAGTCGCTCACTCGAGAGTACTAAGAAGAGTTAAGGAGTGAACGAGGTTCACATCATGCGAGTCAAGTTCGAAATTAATGAAGTCAAAGACATAGTTAAGGTCTTTCCACAAATAAAGATCGTTAATAAATCTAAATTAATGGAACCACATGACCAGACTCATACTCGATCAAGCCAATGCCATAGGTGTAATGAGAAAGCCATCAACCTACAACCCCTACTCCAACACATATAATCCTGGATGGAGAGACCGCCCCAATTTTTCATGGTCTCAAGGATTCCAACAGAATGGACCAAAGAACCCAGCCTCACCTCCACCCACCAATGCAACCACCTCAAAATCCTCAAGCCTCTCAACCACCATTTAGACCATATAATCGAACCCAAACCATTCTCACTAGACCATGGGAGATGCATTTCAATTTCAAGAATCTTATTCACTCCAAAATCGACCAACAAAACCGCACCATTGATGAACTACGAAATGAGATGAGAGCGGGTTTCAACTCACAAACCCAATCAATTTCAAACCTTGAGAAAATGGTGGGACAACTTGCTTCGTCGCTTCGGACTTTGGCAATGACCGTTGAGAAAGGTAAATTCCCAAGTCAACCAAAGGCTAATCCTAAAGGAGTGCATGAAGTAAGTACACTCGCTCACCTCAACAAGATGGAGAGGTCAAAGCCGTCATGACCTTGCGAAAAGGAAAAGAAATCGACAACAAAGTGGAGATGCGCTGCACAAAAACAACTCAAATTGTACCGGAAAATGAAGAAGACTCATCCTCGTAGGAGAAAGAAAAACCAACCCACAAGAATACGTTCCAAAAGCTCCATTTCCCTGTGAGGTTAGTTAAAGCAAAGAAGGAAAATCTACAAGTGAGATTTTTGAAATCTTTAAACAAAAAGTTGTTAACATCCCTTTACTTGATGCTATAAAACAAGTGCCATCTTATGCCAAGTTTCTTAAAGACCTTTGTACTAAAAAGAGAAACATTCATGTTCAAAATAAGGCATTTTTAACAGAAAATGTGAGTTCTATACTCCAACACAAACTTCCTATAAAATACAAAGATCCGTGCTCCCCACTATCTCATGTAGTATAGGGAACCACACAATCGAGAATGCTTTGTTGGACTTGGAGCTAGTGTAAATCATTGCCGTACTCAGTATTTGTGAAACTTGGACTGGGAGAATTACACCCAACTCCAGTGGTGTTACAGCTTGTAGATCGGTCCATGAAAAAACCCCGTGGTATTGTGGAGGACGTGCTTATACAGGTAGATAAGTTTTATTTTCCTGTTGATTTCATTGTAATTGACACTCAACTAGTCCAGGATTCAAGGAAGCGATCCCTTATCCTTGACGACCTTTCTTGCAAATCGCCGATGCTCACATTCAATGCAGATCGAAATATGCAGCTTGTCCTTTGGCAATATGACGATGGAACTAAATATCTTCAACATCGCCAAACAACCTCCCAATGCAGATGATGAAATTGTTGATGTGGATTTAATCAAGAATTAGTTGATAATACTTTTCTTTCAAATCTTAGTGATGACCCTTTACAAACATGTTTAACTCACTTTGGTTTGAATTTTGATATTGACAGATCAATAGATGAAGTTAACGCCTTACTTGATTCAAAGACCATCCATGGACATTAACAAATGGAAGTCAAGAGTGGAACAACTAGTACCATCGAGAAGAAAATCGAGTCCATCATTACAATCACCACCAAAACTTTAGCATTGTGCATACCGGGCCAAAGAAGAAATTCAACTTTGACACGCAGCAAGCTAACTTAGAAAGAAAATCACAACCGCGTAACTTGAAAAAAGTCGTAATGATGTATACAAAAATGCCAAGATTTACAAACAAATAATGAAAGTCTTTCATGACAAGCAAATTATGAGAAAATCTTTCACACCAGGTCGAAAGTACTTTTATTCAATTCTCGCTTATATTCCCAGGTAAGTTACGCTTATCGATGGATCGTCCCTTTATAGTCCACACTGCTTTTTTCATATGGAGCAGCTTAAAATTAAGGATCCAAAGAACGGTGTAATTTTTAAAGTTAATGGTCAAAGATCAAGCCATATCTGAGTACCAACCACGTGAAAAAGGCAAAATAGATTTGAGTGACCCACCAAATTTAAATTAAGAATTTTTCTTATTTATTTCTTCTTTTCTGATTTAAATTTTTGTGAAAGTGTGTTTATTTAATCATTCAGTTTTCTTTTATCACTTCTAATTATGTGTTCCTCAACTAGACAGCCTTCCTTTGAACATTCTCGCACAACTTCAACGTGTACAATCTCATCCGAGAAGCGGATACGATTTTGTAAAACGCATCGTATTTGGAAGCTACAACCTCTGAGTTGGTATCCCACGTTGAAGATCTAGAAAGACAACTCAAAGAAATTGAGGAGGTATCAACGAAACCCAAATCGAACTTGAGGAAAACTCAATAAGAGGACAATTGTGAGATTATTATTTTTCTTTTCTTTTCTTTTCTTTTCTTTTTTTTTCTTTTTGTGTGTTCTCTAGTTTGTTACCCCTAAGTTAAGTGGCGGATAACGGTACTCCGTGACAATCAAAGTCGGTTACTTTAGTTTCCCATAATAACTAATATTCGAGAAGAAGGTATGGGCAAAACGCGATTCTAGCAAAGCTTCACAAGCGATTTCCTTCACTTCCTCGGAATGCCTCCTTACGATCTATAAAGCTCGGTCCAACGCATGCGATTGCTTATGAGAAATAACGTCCTGTGACATCCGTTGGTTAATCGAGGCTAAGGTACGTTTGGCGGCGAGTTACCTCCTAAATTTATTGCATACATGCCTGGTTGTGGTAAAGGAAATTACTCGAGAAAACGAAGAGCTGAAAAACTTCATGTTAATTGTCATAAGTGTGCCAGGATGAAATGCGATAAAAATCCTTGTTCTTTCGAATGATGTCGATAACAGGAAGATAAGATTCAATTCATTAGGGATGGCTTGAATAAAGAGTCATTGGATGATATCCTTTTGTCTCTTGAAACGCATCCCAGGATACGCATAAAGAGCAATTCTCCAGTTATGGCCATTATTTCAAAAAGAACATGCACGATATAGTCTTGGGAATCTGACTATAAACGACCCTGTTTGCCAGTTTATAAGAAAACTGGATGGGAAGCCTATCCTCGACCCATAGAGGGCGTTCAAGCCGTTTCTGGACGTAAACCGGAGGGAAGATGTAAGCCACAATCACAACTACCTTTAAATATCCTTTTACTGTTGTTTTATTTTACTGTTGTTTTATTTCACTGTTGTTTTATCAATTGCATTATTGTCTTTAATAATTGAGTGTTTTTTCTTTTACTATTTCCTTTTTGACTCTCGAGCCATGTGCTTTACGCGTTAATTGACATAGACATGCTACCTCCTATACAAACAGAAATCATTGTCACCAAGATCCTTGATATATGATCATTTTCTTTTAGACTCACAAATTATTTTTGAGAAGCATACCAATGGCAGCTACTCCTAATAAACAATTCAAGAACATTTGTGTGCTCTCTGGATTTAACTATGGCAAACATAAAGAGTTCGTTGAGGCGACCATCGATCTTGGTCAACGACATGAAAAGAAATTTGCATCGATTTATGGAGGAGGTGACCGAGGGTTATCAAAACTAGTCTCGTTAAGTTGTTTATCTCGGAGGAGCCAAGTGTTAGGCATCATCCCAAGAAGCCTCAAACCATTGGCTTTGTATGTCCGACTCACCAACCGGAGAAGAGTTAGTTGTCTCGTATGCAAGAAAGAATAATCAAATGCTAAATCATGCCGATGCTTTTATTTTCCTACCAGGAGATCTTGCAACTCTGAGGCATTAATCACATTAAGATCTTGGGCCCATCTCAACATTCATCAGAAACCCATCGGTTTGTTAAATGTCAATAACTTTTATGATGGCTTTATCGCATTTCTTAACCATGCAATAAAAAATCATTTCATCCCTTTCACAGCGAAAAAAATCTTTATTTGTGCTCATACTGCTAACGAGTTAATTGATCTGTTACAAGCTTATAGACCAGAGCCAGATCCCAAGACCCTTGTGCTGGAATGGCCAACTAATGATGGTAAAGAAATGATGGCGTAGTAAGAAGTGCAAATTAGATTTAACTCTCCGCTTGTAAATACTTTCTTCTGTGATCCAGCACTCAGGTGATGTCTTCTAAACCCTATTCTCTTTCAAACATTGAGGACAATGTTCCGTTCAGGTTGGGGGGAGGGAATAGTTGACAATTGTGGAATATCTCAATCTTAGTGTAGTTTTTACTAATTTTTGTTTTAGAAACTAACTGTGGTTAAATTTTTTGAGTCGAAGATGGCTGAATATGGAGTGCAGTGACTCTAGAAACGCATCTTCTTATTAAAAAAAATAAAAAAAATAAAAAAGGTATTTTGTGTGATCTTTTCATAATTAGATGACGTGTTAACTTTCAAATTTTAGTATTTGTATTATCTTTGGTCTTTAGTTATGTTACACCATGTTTGTTACTCTACATGTTGATGTTGGAGACAAATATAAGTTGCTTGAAAGAATGCACATGTCATAATAATTTCCAAGTGAGTTTTGAGCACATCATTTTTCTTAGAGAAGTAACCCTTTTTGCCTATTCTTCATTCAAATTTACATTAGAGTTTATTGCTTTATACATTATCTCCAAAAAAAAAAAAAAAAAAAAAAAACTAAATTTTATGTTTCCACATCTCAAGATCTCCATCTAACTAGTAGATATGGAAGATTATTTAGACCCTAAAAGATGACGAAAGGCCATCTTTGGTCCGTTTGAGCCTTTCTAGCCAACCCTATTAATATGTATCCATAGTTAACCCCTTTGAGCCTTAAAAAAAAAAAAAATAATAAAATAAAATAATAAAAATAAAGACTTTTTATTTGGCAACCTATTATCTTGTCCCACTCCAATGTGGAGTATCACCTTATATTTTGTATTTCCCACCACCCATTTATGTTTGAAAATAGAGATAATTTTGCATTCACAAAAAAAAAAAATGGGTGCTAAAAAAAAAAGAGAGAAAAAGAAACAAAAGAAAAAAAATATGTATACAAATAAATTAATTAATTAATTAAAAAAAAAAAAAAGCAAGTGAAAAGCACCTTACAATCTCCAAAGTTCTCTATTTTTCAAACATATATTTTGTTTTTCCTATTATCCTTTCTTTGTTAGCCACGTCCCTAGCCTACGTTACGTCCTAATAAAAGTCCTTCTTGATTTTAGGGAACTATAGTCTGAAATGGAAACTAGTTATATGGGTTGAAAAGATGTGGTAATGCATACTAAAAAATAAATAAATAAATAAATAAATAAATAAATAAAAAAGGATGATGAATGTATTGGTTTGATTAGCATTTTTGAATTAAAATCGTACTATTTCTAAGCTGAGGGCATATTTCTATCACCTTGGTGAGAGTGTGTGATATTACTTCTTTATTATTTTCACTCAAATTACCATTCACTGGAGTGATTATTTTTGGGTTTAATTTCTTTGTGAGCGTATTACTACTACCAGTGAGATTTTAGGGTTTGCATGTCATTCTTAAAAGTGACTCGATTACTAAAGTTGTGACAAAGTTTTCTAAACTGATTCATGTGGAGAGTTGATGTGGGAATGATATTTCTTTAGATTGTAGATAATGCTTATACTTTTATTTGATTGTTATCATTAGTCTGATTGAATAAATATCACAGTATAAAAGAAAAAAATATTTGTTTCAGTTTTGTTTTTAAAATTGCTAGGGACTAGCAAAAAGTTCTGTTGGGGTGTGTTGAGTACTAGAAAATGTGTATTTATAATGGAGAAAATCATCATTTTACACTCCAAGTCTCACTAACATCCCTATTTTTATGTCCTTAAGTCCTTGAATTTAATTATGTATGTTTTATTTTAATTAAGTATTTTATGTATTTTAGGGGATATCATGGTCATTTCACAATAAACGAGAGATCGGATGAAAAAGCGGACAGCACTTTTGAACTCGGGGACGATCGAAAACCTTAGGAGGAGTAAAAGAAAAATGGTATGCTTTCACATATACTGTCGATCGTTTCACACATACTGATGCGGTTGATATATACTGATCAGACACGACAATCGCTCACGGCTTGACTCACTCACCATTGTCGTATCAGATGGCGACGTGGCACTATACGATGACGTGGCGGTATTTGATTGGATGAATGATGTGGCATTGATCGCTTATGTGGCATTGACCGATGATGTGGCGTTGACTGATGACGTGTCATGATCCTATTGGACCAAAAATGTTGACCGGTGACGTGGCAGAATATTAGTGGATCGAAAAAAACGTGTGTACGATACATGCATATACACAGAATAACTGCCCTGATGATGTGTTCCATCTAATAGGAACTTGCCACGTGGCGCAATCCTGAGCGTCCAAATTGTTTTAATCCGATGGCCATGATTTACTCAACAGATCTATAAAAAGGGCTCCCCCACCTAATTTGACACCCCTGAATCCATTTTTGGACTCCATTTTCTGTAATTCCATCTCCATCTTGTATTTTCTACGTATTTTAATAAAATTCCCATTTTACCCCTAGTTCAAATATGAGTGGCTAATTTCCTTTCAAGCTTGGGTTGAAGGGGAAGTCTCAACATGCTCCATGGGCTTAATTTGGTAAATTTACTTTTTCTTCCCCTTTAATTTATGTGGTTGTTTTGACTTTTCGTAGACAGATAGTAATAATCTTGTCGGATATCTACCGAATAACCGCCTCCCTAGGCAAGGTTATTACTATTTGGCACGGGAAGCCCTTAGCACCACATCTATTAAAGTGTGGTTCATGATGAGTGGAAGTTCCCCCTTCATGATTTAATTGGTACTAATAATGAATATTAAGCCGATGGTACATGTTGAGACAGATCCGGAGATCCAAGCATTTTATTTTAATAGTTTATTCCAATAGCTTTAATTCAAATTAATACATTGCCTACATAATTGTCATTATAAATCCAACCACCAGCTCAGAAAATTAATTCTACACATAATTAAAATCCACCTCCTCGTGGGATCGACACTCGTCACCATTAATCTATTCTACAATAGATTCGTGCACTTGCGAGTTCAATAAAATTTGCACAACATCTGTCACACGTAAAGATCATTTTCCTCTACCATTTATTGATCAAATGCTTGATAGATTAGCAGGTCATGAATTTTATTGCTTTCTAAATAGCTACTCAGGATATAATCAAATTCCCATAGCACCAAAAGATCAAGAGAAAACCACTTTCACTTGCCCTTTTGGCACTTTTGCATATATGAGAATGTCATTTGGATTATGTAATGCACCTGCTACATTTCAACGATGCATGTTAAACATATTTTCTGATATGGTTGAACAATTCCTTGAAGTCTTTATGGATGATTTTTCTGTTTTTGGTGATTCATTTGATCAATGTTTACATCATCTAACACTAGTTCTGCAGAGATGCATAGAGAAGAATTTGGTCCTAAATTGGGAGAAATGCCATTTTATGGTAAAACAAAGTATTGTTCTCGGTCACATCATTTCGAGCGAAGGTATTGAGGTTGATAAGGCCAAGGTGGATCTTATTTCCAATCTTCCCCCACCTAAAATAGTCAGAGAAGTAAGATCTTTCCTTGGGCATGCGGGTTTTTACAGACGTTTCATTAAAGATTTTAGCAAAGTTTCTAGACCTTTATGCAATTTACTTGCTAAGGATGTACCTTTTATCTTTAATAATTCCTGTCTTGTGGCATTTGAGAAACTAAAGCAGTTGTTAACATCATCACCCATCATTCAGCCTCCAAACTGAAACTTACCATTTGAGCTCATGTGTGATGCATCTGATTATGCAGTAGGAGCAATATTAGGACAAAGAGTTGATCGAATTCCCCATGTCATTTACTATGCTAGTATGACATTAAATGATGCACAGTTGAACTATTCAACCACTGAAAAAGAAATGCTAGCAGTGGTGTTTGCATTAGAGAAATTTTGATCTTATCTCATTGGTTGTAAAATAATTATTTTCACAGATCATGCTGCTCTTAAATATCTTCTCACAAAGAAATATACAAAAGCTAGACTAATTCGATGGGTGTTACTTTTGTAGGAATTTGACTTTGAAATCAAGGATAAGAAGGGCACAGAAAATGTTGTTGCAGACCATCTCTCTCGTCTAAATTTTGATACAATTATAGAACCATTTCCATTAAATGAATCATTTCCAGATGAACAACTAATGAGTGTGGAAGTATTACCATGGTATGCTGATATAGTTAACTATCTTGTTACAGGTAAACTTCCAGAGCATTGGACTAAGCAGGACAAGGCCAATTTTTTTGCAGAAATAAAAAAATTTTTCTGAGATGACCCCTATCTGTTCAAGTATTGTACAGATCAAATTATCAGACGATGTGTCCCAGAAAATAAATTTCAAAATATCATTTCATTTTGCCATGAACAAGCATGTGGAGGCCATTTCGATCTTAAGAAAAACAAACCCAATACTAAAATATTACAATGTGGTTTCTATTGGCCAACTATATTTCGAGATGCTTATATTTTTTGTTTTTCATGTGATAGGTGTCAACGAATGGGGAGCATTACACGAAGGAACATGATGCCACTAAACCCAATTTTAGTGGTTGAGATTTTTGATGTATGGGGTATTGACTTCATGGGACCCTTTCCCCCTTCTTTTGGCCATCAATACATATTGGTCGCTGTTGACTACGTATCAAAATGGGTAGAAGCAGTTCCGTGTAGAACCAATGATCACAAGGTGGTGATCAGATTTTTGAAAAGCAACATTGCTTCACGCTTTGGATTCCCTCGAGCAATAATCAGTGATGGTGGAGCCCACTTTTGTAACAAATCATTCAAAGCTCTTTTGACAAAGTATTCCATTACTCACAAAGTGACGACCCCATATCATCCGCAAACCAGTGGCCAAGTTGAGATCTCCAATCGAGAGATAAAGCACATATTAGAAAAAACGGTGAGACCAGAAAGAAAAGATTGGTCATTAAGACTGGATGATGCATTATGAGCATATAGAACAGCTTTTAAGACCCCGATTGGGATGTCACCCTTTAGGCTAGTATATGGAAAAGCTTGCCACCTGCCTGTGGAACTCAAGCATCGTGCATACTGGGCCATTAAAAAATTCAACTTTGATATGCAGCAAGCTAGCTCAGAAAGAAGATTACAGCTGGTAGAACTTGAAGAAATTCGTAATGATGCATACGAAAATGCCAAAATTTACAAACAACGAATGAAAGTCTTTCATGACAAGCACATTATGAGAAAATCTTTCACACCAGGTCAGAAAGTACTTTTATTCAATTCTCGTTTGCGCCTATTCCCAGGTAAGTTACGCTATCGATGGACTGGTCCCTTTATAGTCCACACTGTTTTTTCATATGGAGCAGTTAAAATTAAGGATCCAAAGAACGGTGTAAATTTTAAAGTTAATGGTCAAAGATTGAAGCCATATCTAGAGTACCAACCACGTGAAAAAAAGGCACCGAAATAGATTTGAGTGACCCACCAAATTTAAATTAAGAATTTTTCTTATTTATTTCTTCTTTTCGGTGATTTAAATTTTTGTGAAAGTGTGTTTATTTAATCATTCAGTTTTCTTTTATCACTTTTAATCATGTGTGCCTCAACTAGACAGTTCCTCTTGAACATTCTCAGACAACTTCATCGTGTACAATCTCATCTGAGAAGCCAGATACGATTTTGTAAAACGCATCGTATTTGGAAGCTACAACCTCCAGAGTTGGTATCCCACGTTGAAGATCTAGAAAGACAACTCAAAGAAATTGAGGGAGGTATCAACGAAACCCAAATCGAACTTGAGGTAAACTCAATAAGAGGACAATTGTGAGATTATTATTTTTCTTTTCTTTTATTTTCTTTTCTTTTTTGTGTGTTCTCTAGTTTGTTACCCTGGTTAAGTGGCGGATAACGGTACTCCGTGACAATCAAAGTCGGTTACTTTAGATTCCCATAGTAACTAATATTCTGAGAAGAAGGTATGGACAGAAACGCGATTCTAGCAAAGCTTCACAAGCGATTTCCTTCACTTCCTCAGAATGCCCTCCTTACAATCTATAAAGCTCGGTCCGAACGCATGCGATTGCTTATGAGAAATAACGTCCCTGCTGACATCCGTTGGTTAATCGAGGCCAAGGTACATTTGGCAGGTGAGTTACCTCCTAAATTTATTGCATACATGCCTGGTTGTGGTAAAGGAAATTACTCGAGAAAACGAAGAGCTGAAAAACTTCATGTTGATTGTCATAAGCGTGCCATGATGAAATGCGATAAAAATCCTTGTTCTTTCGGAATGATGTCTGATAACAGGGAAGATAAGATTCAATTCATTAGGGATGGCTTGAATAAAGAGTCATTAGATGATGTCCTTTTGTCTTTTGATACGCATCCCAGTGGATACGTACAAAGAGCAATTCTCCAGTTATGGCCATTATTTTAGAAAGAGCAGGTACGATATAGTTTTGGGAATCTGACTATAAACGACCCTGTTTGCTAGTTTATAAGAAAACTGGATGGGAAGCCTATCCTCGACCCATAGAGGGCGTTCAAGCCGTTTCTGGACGTAAAATCAGAGGAAGATGTGAGCCACAATCACAACTACCTATAAATATCCTTTTACTGTTGTTTTATTTTACTGTTGTTTTATTTCACTGTTGTTTTATCAATTGCATTATTGTCTTTAATAATTGAGTGCTTTTTCTTTTACTATTTCCTTTTTGACTCTCGAGCCATGTGCTTTACGCGTTACTTGACATAGACATGCTACCTCCTATACAGCTGTAAATCATTGTCACCAAGATCCTTGATATATGATCATTTTCTTTTAGACTCACAAATTGTTTTTGAGAAGCATCCCAATGGCAGCTACTCCCAATAAACAATTCAAGAACATTTGTGTGCTCTCTGGATTTAACTATGGCAAACATAAAGAGTTCGTTGAGGCAGCCATCGATCTTGGTCAACGCATAGCAGAAAGAAATTTGCATCTGGTTTATGGAGGAGGTGACCGAGGGTTATCAAAACTAGTCTCAGAAGCTGTTTATCTCAGAGGGAGCCAAGTGTTAGGCATCATCCCAAGAAGCCTCAAACCGTTGGCTCGTATGTCCGACTCACCAACCTGGAGAAGAGTTAGTTGTCTCGGTATGCAAGAAAAAATAATCAAATGCTAAATCATCGCGATGCTTTTATTTTCCTACCAGGAGATCTTGCAACTCTAGAGGCACTAATCACATTAGCATCTTGGGCCCATCTGAACATTCATCAGAAACCTATCGGTTTGTTAAATGTCAATAACTTTTATGATGGCTTCATCGCATTTCTTAACCATGCAATAAAAAACCATTTCATCCCTTTCACAGCGAAAAAAATCTTTATTTGTGCTCATAGTGCTAACGAGTTACTTGATATGTTACAAGCTTATAGACCAGAGCCAGATCCCAAGACCCTCGTGTTGAAATGGCCAACTAATGATGGTAACAGTAGCCGTAATAAGAAGTGCAAATTAGATTTAACTCTCCGCTTGTAAATATTTTCTTCTGTTATACAGCACTCAGGTGATGTCTTCTAAATCCTATTTTCTTTCAAACATTGAGGACAATGTTCCGTTCAGGTTGGGGGGAAGGAATAGTTGACAATTGTGGAATATCTCAATCTTGGTATAGTTTTTACTAATTTTTGTTTTAGAAACTAACTGTGGTTAAATTTTTTGAGTCGAAGATGGCTGAATATGGAGTGCAGTGACTCTAGAAATGCATCTTCTTATTAAAAAAAAAAAAAGGCATTTTGTGTGATCTTTTCATAATTAGATGACATGATAACTTTCAAATTTTAGTATTTGTATTATCTTTGGTCTTTAGTTATGTTACACCATGTTTGTTACTCTACATGTTGATGTTGGAGACAAATATAAGTTGCTTGAAAGAATGCACATGTCATAATAATTTCCAAGTGAGTTTTTGAGCCTGTTATTTTTCTTGGAGAGTAATCCCTTTTTGCCCATTCTTCATTCAGCTTAGCAGTTTATTGCTTTATACATTATCTCCAAATTTCTATAAAAAAAATAAAAAATAATAAATAATAAATAAAATAAAATAACAAAAACTAAAGTGTGTTTTGCCACATCTGAAGATCTATCTAACTAGTAGATATGGAAGATTATTTAGAACCCTAAAAGATGACAGAAAGGCCATCTTTGGTCCGTTTGAGCCTTTCTAACCAACCCTATTAATATGTATCCATAGTTAACCCCTTTGAGCCTTAAAAAAATAATAATAATAATAATAAAATAAAAATAAAGATTTTTTCTTTTGCAACCTATTATCTTGTCCTACTCCAATGTGGAGTATCACCTTATATTTTGTATTTCTCACCACCCATTTATGTTTGAAAATAGAAATAATTTTGCATTCACAAAAAAAAAAGGTGCTATAAAAAAAAAGAGAAAAAGAAACAAAAATAAAAATGTATATAAATAAATAAAATAAAAAAAATAAAAAAATAAAAAAATCAAGTGAAAAGCACCTTACAATCTCCAAAGTTCTCTATTTTTCAAACATATATTTTGTTTTTCCTATTATCCTTTCTTTGTAAGCCACGTCCCTAGCCTACGCTACGTCCTAATAAAAGTCCTTCTTGATTTTAGGGAACTATAATCTGAAATAGAAACTAGTTATATTGGTTGAAAAGATGTGGTAGTGCATATTATTAAAAAAAAAAAAAGATGATGAATATATTGGTTTGATTAGTATTTTTGAATTAAAATCGTATTACTTCTACGCTGAGGGCATATTTCTATCACCTTGGTGAGAGTGTGTGATATTACTTCTTTATTATTTTCACTCAATTTACCATTCACTGGAGTGATTATTTTTTTTGTTTAATTTCTTTGTGAGCGTATTACTACTACCAGTGAGATTTTGGAGTTTGCATGTCATTCTTAAAAGTGACCAGATTACTGAAGTTGTGACAAAATTTTCTAAACTGATTCATGTGTAGAGTTGATGTGGGAATGACATTTCTTTAGACTGTAGATAATGCTTATACTTTTACTTGATTGATATCATTAGTCTGATTGAATAAATACCACAGTATAAAAAAAAAAAATTTGAGTTTTGTTTTCGCTTAAATTACTAGGGACTAGCAACGAGTTGGTTGGGGGGTGTGTTGAGTACTAGAAAGTGTGTATTTATAATGGAGAAAATCATCATTTCACACTCCAAGTCTCACTAACATCCCTATTTTTATGTCTTTAAGTCCCTTGTAATTTAATTATGTATGTTTTATTTTAATTAAGTATTTTATGTATTTTAGGGGATATCATGGCCATTTCACAATAAATGAAAGATAAGATGAAAACACAGACAACACTTTTGAACTTAAGACAATCGAAAACCTTAGGAGAAGCATAAAAAGAAAAATGGTATCGCTTTCACATAATCGTCATGTTCACACATACTGATGCGGTTGATATATACGTTCGTACACGACACTCGTTCACGGCACTGTTCACCTGTCTTGATCCGACGTGGCACTGTACGATGACGTGGCACTATACGATGACGTGGCGGCATTTGATTGGACGACTGATGTGGCATTGATCGCTTATGTGGCATTGACTGATGATGTGGCGTTGACTGATGACGTGTCACGAGCTTATTGGACTAAAAATGTTGACTGGTGACGTGGCAGAATGTTAGTGGACGGAAAAAAACATGTGTACGGTACATGCATATACACAGAATGACAGCCCTGATGATGTGTTCTATCCAATAAGAACTTGCCACGTGGCGCAATCTTGAGCGTCCAAATTAATTTAATCCGATGGCCATGATTTACTCAGTGTATCTATAAAAAGGGGCTCCCCCCCCTAATTTGACACCCCTGAATCTATTTTTGAGCTCCATTTTCTGTAATTCCATCTCCATCTTGTATTTTCTACGTATTTTAATAAAATTCTCATTTTACCCCTAGTTAAATTATGAGTGGCTAATTTCCTTTCAAGCTTGGGTTGAAGGTGAAGTCTCAACATGCTCCATTGCCTTAATTTGGTAAATTTACTTTTCCTTCCCCTTTAATTTATGTGGTTGTTTTGACTTTTCATAGACAGATAGTAATAATCTTGTCTGGATATCGGCTGGAATAACCGCCTCCCTAGGCAAGGTTATTACTATTTGGCATGGGAAGCCCTTAGCACCATATCTATTAAAGTGTGGTTCATGATGAGTGGAAGTTCCCCTTCATGATTTAATTGGTACTAATAATGAATATTAAGCCGATGGTACATGTTGAGATAGATCCGGAGATCTAAGCATTTTATTTTAATAGTTTATTCCAATAGCTTTAATTCAAATTAATACATTGCCTACATAATTGTCATTATAAATCCAATCACCCACTAAGAAAATTAATTCTACAAGCAATTAAAATCTACCTCCTCGTGGGATCGACACTCGTCACCATTAAGCTATTCTATAATAGATTCGTACACTTGCGAGTTCAATAAAATTTGCACAACAACTATTGATGATAGTGGTTCCAGTGTTGATCCTAGTCTTTACAGAAGCATGATTGGTAACTTACTTTATTTGACTATAAGTAGACCTGACATATGTTTTAGTGTTGGTGTATGTGCTAGGTACCAAGCAAATCCAAAAGTGTCACACTTAGTTGCTGTTAAATGAATTATTCATTTTGTAAATAGGATAGTCGATGATGGCATTTGGTACACTAATGACACTAATTCAAGTCTTGCAGGGTATAGTGATGCATATTGAGCTGGTAATATTGATGATAGAAAAAGTACCACTAGAGGATGCTTTTATCTTGGAAACAACTTAGTGTCATGACATAGCAAGAAACAGAATTCAATCTCTCTCTCCACGATTGAAGCTAAATATATTACAGTAGGAAGTTGTTGCACCCAACTGCTCTGGATGAAACAAATGCTTGCAGATTATAGTATGTTTCAAGATACTTTGATTGTGTTTTGTGATAACATGAGTGCTATCAATATTTCTAAAAATCCTGTTCAACATTCCAGGACTAAGCATATTGATATCTGTCATCATTTTATTAGAGATTTAGTAGAGGACAAAATTGTGTACTTAGAATACATTGATACAGAAAAACAGATTGTGGATATCTTCACTAAAGCGTTAGATTTCAAACGATTTGATTCCTTAAGGAAAGCTTTAGGTGTGTGTTCTATGTGATTTAAAAGGTTTTTGCATTTAGGTTTAGGTCATGCATTTGTGCATTAGGTATAAGACATGCATTTAAATGTTTTTAGTTTTAAGTATTTATTTTTCATGTTTCTTTTAAAAAAAAAAAAACTTAGTCTTGGATTAATAAATGACAAGCATTCTTTCATGTTTTTAGATAATTTGAAATCCTTGGATAAGTTTTGATTAGAGTTATTTAACCTTACTTCAAAAGCTCATGAATAACAATTGAGTCTTTACTTTGACTCAAGGTTATGATATTGACATAGTTCTTGTTGGGAATATTTAACTTGAGTTATGACTGTTTTCCTTGATTCTTATTTTGTCTTAAGACCGTAAATATATACAGACACAATGGTCAGAAATAGCTACCTATAACTCTTAAGAGTGAAGCTATCCTTGAGTAATCTGAGTCTGCGTATTACAAATATGACAGAGGATGAACTATCATGTAAAGAAGGCTACCTTAAGAGGTAGAGTGAAAGCTTCTGACCATATATTTTTTTGTCAAAAAGTAAATGCTATGTTTATAAAAAAAAAAAGAAAAGAGGAAACAAAAAAGAAAAATGAAGGAAAAAAATATGTTTGTTACAATTGAAATGGTCGAAATTAGAGATGAAGGTTATAAGGTTAGTTTGACTATAGTTTGACTAACTCTATGTTTTATATTTAAAACTTTGACTATGAAGATTGATGAATTTTTGGGAAAAAGTTTAGATTGAATTGTTTGCACACACACACAAAAGCTTAAATTTTTCTAATCTATACTTATTTGAGGAAATTAGAGCTTTGATTACATGAACTACTGCTTGTTGTGAAAAATCCCAAATTCTATTGTTTTACTTGTTCAAGTTTGTTATTAATGTATTTCAAGAAAAAAAAAAAAAGGAATTGCATGTGCAATCTCATATTCCTACATAATGATATGATTTTAGATTTTGAGAGTCATATTTTTTTAAAGAAAAACTCAAATTTTTGGTTTCTAAGTGCATTGACAAGTTTTTGCCCGTCACAATTGAGCTTGTTGCGTTTTGTTTATCATAACTTTGTCTACAAAACTCCAAATGCAGTTGTGTAAAATCCTACGAAAAGCTGATTCAATAAGCTTTCCAACGGTATATGACTAGAAATATAATTGGATTTCGTTCATTCCCATGTTATTTTAGAAGTTCTCTACTTTGTACTGGGTGTCTGGGTTGTTAACTGTCATGCATAGCATTTCGTTTTTGTCATTTTTCCTATGTGTTTCGACATGTTTGAGTTGGTTTATGATTTTTTATTGATGTTGCACGAAATTTATGTTAGTTTGTGCTTCAATTTGTGATAATCTCTCTTTATTAATTCTTTCTTTATACAAGTTGGATTTCCAAATCCTTATAGGACAAGGCAAGTTTTTCTATATAAGGAGGTCTCTAGATTATTGTTTTTCACTCAAATTTGTGGCTTCTTTCTTCTTTCTCTTGGCTTGTATAGAATTTTTTTTCTTTTGCTTCTTCTTGCTAATTATTTTTTATTCCCTCTTCCATGGCTCTAACTCTTTTTAAGTTTAAAGTAGACGAGAGCTCTCATGCTCAACCTAATTCCAAGTGTCGTCACACTCGTCCACCCTACCTTTGTTTTAGTTATGGACGACCTCATGAGATTCATATACTTGATGAGAATTTTGGTCTTAAATTTGGACAAGTACCTCTTGAAGAATCCATGCATTCAAGTGACAATGACTCCATGAAAAGTGATCCCAGTGAAGATAGTTTTCACTCTGAACCTTCTTCCTTTGAACCTAGGATCACCATCACTATTGCACCTATTCCTGCTGCCATTGTCAACATCCAACCGCCGCTGCACGCGCCCTCACACACTGTCACTAGTGGAGCTCGTTCAAGTAATCTTGGTGTTCTTCCCTCTTTTGTTGCAGCCTCTATTCGCTCTTCTCCTCCTTCTAATTATGTTACTCCTGATCTTACCCATCTTGAGGCGAAGATTTTGACCCAAGAGCATGCTATTGTTGATCTTTCTACTCGTTTTGTAAAATTACATGCCAAACTTCTTCCCTTTTGCAATCTTTTGGCAAAAGAGAGGGAGTAATTGTTGTTCATTGATATGTGATGCAAAGAGTTAGGGGAAGTAGTATTCCACATCAATGAACAACAATTACTCCCCTTCTTTTGCCAAAAGATTGCAAAATGGAAGAAGTTTGGCATGTAATTTGGCATAACGAGTAGAAAGAATAGCAATAGCACGCTCTTGGGTTAAAATCAAGATGGGTAAGATCTGGAGTAACATAATTAAAAGGAGGAGAAGAGCGAACAGAGGCTACAATAAAAGAGGAAAGAACACCAAGATTACTTGGAGGAGCTCCATTAGTGACGGCGTGTGAGGCCGTGTGTAGCTATGGTTGGGTAATTGTTGTTCATTGATGTGTGATGCAACGAGTTAGGGGAAGTAGTATTTCAAATCTAGGGGGTTTTTATTTTTGTTCAAGAATTTTGGATTTCTAGTTCTGAGGAGGAGTTTATCTTTTTTATTTTCTGCTTAATGATTGTCTTGCCTTTTATTAATTAATAAAATTAGCATTTTAGTTTAATTCTTGCCTTGGTATGGTTAAATGTACTAACATGCTAATTGCCAGTTATATTGGTTAGTTCTTTGTTGTTGCTTATGTCTATTTCAAATTCATGTTTTAGAGCGAAGTTTTATGGAAGATGCGTGTTGGATTGCTTTTGCTACAAGAATGCCAATGGGAGAGATTGTTGAGTCAATTATTTATAGAGTTGGCATTTTATGGCAAGTCTAGTTAAATTGGAATTCTATTTATTGCATATCTTGTAATAAGGATTAAATTATTAATTCTCTAATTTAGTGAGATTCTAATTTATTAGGAATATTTCTTTCCTATTTTAATTAGATGTCTACTTTAGGAAGTCTATTAATGATGCGATTCTATAATTGGCACATGAGATTTATTTAAGAGCAAGAAGTTGGTTGAAATAAAAAGTTATTAAATGCTCTAGATATTTCTTAGGAGAAAAGTAAGGCAAGAATATCATATTTATTCCTATTCAGATTCTTGGAAATTATAAGAGGAAAGAAACTCTTATGTGGTACGAATACAAGTCTTTTAAGACTTGCAATTTTTGTGAAACTCTAGTGCCTATATAAATAGAGGTATTTCACAATTGAAGATAATGCAACACAGAGCATAAAGCATAGAAGCATAATTCGGCCTCCTCCCTAGAGAATTTGGATTTGGCACGTAATGTTATGTTGATTTGTTTTGTCATGAGATCATTTCTTTTCATCTCTGTGGAGAGTCTATGTGGATCTTGGATCAATAGACATTGAAGAATTGAAGATTTTTTATTGATTATTTTGTGAAGTGCCTTGAGGATCTTGGATCAAGAGGGGTAGCAATGATTCAAGAGAAGTTGATTCAGTGTAAGGTTGAGTAAACTGTATGGTGATAAACTGTAAGTGAGAGTTTTAAGTTTGGTAAATCCATAGGTTGTAACATCTCAACTTAGTGAATTACTTTTCATTTGGGTGTGGCCTTGTGGATGTCAAATTGATTAATCTGAATCATGTAAAAATTTCCATGTCATTTTATTTCAGCAATTTATTTTTTTTAAAAAAAAAATCATTTTTTTATGTGGGTGAACAGTATTCGTGAACAGCAACAATGAACAGTGTTTTCGAGAATTAGTTAAGTTGTTACTATAAGTGTTTTAACTACTTACATCTATCTACAATTAGATCTAAAATTCCTATAGTCAGTACACTTGTTGGTTTAATATATGAGTCATGAACTTGGGAAGGTTAGATATCTCAATATCGTGCTGCCGGTTAAGACTTGTTGAAGGTGAAATAATCCATTTGAGATTTGAATCAGGTTCGCATGAAGATTGGAGATAATATTTGTCTGTTTGGATTTATATAAAATCTAAAATATAACCATAGTAAATTAAACATTAAAAAAAAGGGATATCGATGCTTTCCCCCCATAATTTTGGAGTTTTACAACTTATCTCCTTTGAGGTTTCGTAATACTTTGTTATCACATTGATAGAAAAAACTTTCGTTAAAAGGGTCGATTGTGGTACTATATGGGTATCACATTGATAAAAAATTAAGTTAACAAAAGACAACAAAATCTTATCAGTTGCTGGAGTACATGACCATAGGTTTTGGGGTAACCGTAGTCACTACCTGATCATTGAAATATGTTTCAACCATAAAATAGTCACTTTTTTGTTTTCATTTATTAAGATTTTTACTTCAAATACATTATGAGGTATCATAAAATTTACCGAAAGTAAATGGTAAAACTCAAAAATTATTAGGAGAAAATGTCAATCTTCTTTAAAAATATTAAGCATTGCGAAAATAGTAACTACTACTATCTAGATCCTCCACGTTTGTCTTATCAAATTAGAATTAAATTTTTCTATTCGAAGTTTTTTTGGGCTTTTATAGATTTCACGCCATATGTATATTATTACCTTTGGATTCAAGTTTCTTTATGTTAATAAAACTAGTTGTCAATTTAATATTCGCTCAAGTAAAGGTTTAAAGGTGAATCAGGATGTGATCATGGCCCCATGCTAAAAGCAGAGAATTTCAAATACTATTAGGCCTCCCTAGTTATCGAAAGCGTGTCTCAAGAATACATCATGGCGTCAAGCAATGACCAATCCCCACATTACATGGAGTGCCTCCCTCATGCGGAATCTAAAGTTTTCTCAAATATATTGAAAAAAAAAAAAGAAATGTGTTGGGCATTCTAATGTTAAGCGAAAATCAAAACCATTTAGAATGGTTTGTTTGATTTCATCATTTATTCATTATACGGTTTTAGTGACTAATAAGATAGATAGACTTGTTGCTTTTAAAAGATACAACAAATGCAAGACAAAGTATAATTGATTTGGTTAAGCAAAAGTAGTGATTTAACGAAAATAATAAAGACACTTTTAGCATCAAGTTCAAGGCATATTCCAAGATTTAATGTTTGAAAACTAACATCGAATGAAGTTTATACCATAAACAAAATTGAATCAACACAATTGATGAAAAAAACTCAAGAAACACAAAACAATAACAGTCACAAGGAAGTAATTAATTTTATACGTGTCAAAGTGACGTGTGTCATTTTTTTTTTTGGGTTAATGATGAAAGAAAATGACTGTTTTTTCAGAACCAAAAAACTATCTTCTGATTAATTTTCTTAGAACAGACATTTATATTGTTGGACAACAAATTTAAATTTGTTAATAAGTTTTCTAATAGGATCCACCAATTTTAAAACTGCTTTACGATAGAACATTGATAATAACCGTACGATCATAGAAATAAATATTAAATTTGCACGTACTGCTATAATTTGACGGTCATCATCAGTGCTCCATGGTTTCAAAATTTTCTATATCTATTTGTAATAGATCTAAATTCCTTTCAATTGGTATTAAAGAAAAACACTAACTGTTTATTTGGTGAGTATCTTGGAAGCTAGGTCTATTTTGTAGGTATGAATTTGCCAAGAGAAGAAGGCTTTTTAGCTCGTTCACCTGTATTAGATGGAACCAATTATGCTTATTGGAAGCAAAGGATACAAATTTATTTCACTCCATTGGTTTCAAACGGGAGTAGTTGATCCAATCGTTCTATATATAGTAGTGATAAGTTTATCATTAGATGACATGTAATACATGACACACGTACTATTAACTGTCATCTATTAGTTAAATGACTTTTATTTATTTCAAAAAGTCATCTATTATAAAATTGTTTTTACTTATGATATAAAAATGACTAACTACTAAATAATAAGTCATCTTTAATTAAATAAAAGGTGACTCTTATTTTTTAAAATTTGTCATTTATTTTTTAAGTATAAAAACTCAACTTTACGTTTTTATTTTCTCTGTCTCCAGCAAAACAACAACTCTCTCTCTTTGCCTCCATTTCTCTGAAATTTCACAATCTTCATCTCCAAAATTCCCTTTCCCCAACAATATATTTTTATCTTCTACTTCCAAGTTATAAACCCTTAATTTCACCCATTATTTCTACACTCCCAAAATATCAAACCCTAATTATTCACACATGGTTGAAGTGAAGACAAAGAAGAAATCATAAAGCTTTGTACCACACATTTTGAGAAGAAGATTATAAAGCTTGGACCACAACATTATCAAGTAAAATATTGAAGCATTCGGCCACCTTTAATTTTGATTTTAAAAGTTTTGGTCTCCACACAAAGGTACTTTCTTTTCTTTTGTTTAACATGCTTGTGAAAGAAAGTGATAGATTGTTTGTTCGTGGATGCTCTACATGTGCTGTTTTTTTTTTTCCTTTGTCTAATTTATTCATGTTTGAATAGAAAATATTAACAATATGAATGAACAGTAAAGTTATTTCTAGGGATTAGATTTTATGAAGGAGCTTGTAATGTCTATAATTGCATATTTTAAGGAAGGTACAAATACCAAAATATTTTATCATAAGCTCAGCACTAAATTAATACAAATGCTCACTACTGTAGCAATCCATTTGTTGTGCTTTTGTGCTTAGTCTCTAACACTTCATGTCCATCAAGATTATTCGATATGTTGTGTTATGAACTTAACAAATTGATGTTTTGTTGATGTTATTCAGCTAGGGTAATAATATTGAGGTCCTATGTTTTACTTTTTCTCAAATTAGGACTTAGGTAATCAAATTGGATTCCATGTTGCTTGGCCTAAACAATTTTTCATTTGAATGATGTTAAGGTACATATTTATAATATTTATAATATTTATTGTTTATCTTTGATATGTTATAAATTAATAATAATAATAATAATATTTTTTTATTATTCTAGTTATATAAAGTAATCCATTAAGAATGTGCAGGAATACAAAGTGCCAACAAGAATAGATGCTCTTTGCAATTACACTCCCAAAGTGTTTACTAAAGCATTATTGATTGAAATTTATCCTGGGATCTTTGACAATGAACAAGTTGAATTATATTTATCAATTGACGACATTGTACAATTTTGTAGCATGGAAAAAATTGGGGTTGTAACAATAACTTGTTACATGAATTACTTAAATTACATATTTTCTTAGCAAGATAATTAGTATAATTTTTATGTATACAATGAAGTAATTATCACTTGTTTTCTACAGGCATATTTATGAGGTCTTGAAGGATCGTTACCTGGACCATATTTATATATTTGGTAATCCTTCAACCTTGTGTCATGAAACTAGAAATAGTGATGAGATTAGAGCTCGTGCAATGGTATAAAAAATGGAAATACTTGATCTAGAACAGCTTATGATATTTCCTTATAATACCGAGTTTGTTATTTTATTGATAGTATATAGCATTTGCAGTTTATTCTCTTTTTCTTTTACAAAAATATGCAAGACTGGTATTTATCATTATATGTAGCAAACATTGGATGTTGATTGTGATAGATACACAAATTCATAGTTTATTGATTCACTTAATCATGAACCGCACTCTAATTTGAAGAATTTTGTATCATTGTAAGTTATTGTCAATTATAATGCATACAGTGAAACATGACCAACTGTGTATATTTAATTATCTATCTTATGTACTTTCGAGATTTTTGTGGCAAAAATGGAAAATGCAAATCGAAAATCTTTTGTTTGGAAAAGGGTTAAGGTCTATGAAACTTTACATATGTATGTTTTGTTGAGCAAAGTGAAGACAAACACCAGAGCTTATAAAATGGCAGTGTTTTATATATCAGTTTCTTGAAGTGTCACGTGGAGAAAGCATGGTTATTAAAGGTTGAAACACAATCTGTTATGTCGTTTTGGATAAACCTTTTTGCTCTGTTTTCAGGTTGTTATAACGACCTGTACACGTGGCTAGAATCTGTGAATTCTGGGTTGGCAAGTTTGTTGAGCTTCTGTTGGTTATAAGCTTAGTTGAAAATAAGCTTATTCTGTGCGCTTGTAAAAGGGGGTTAGAGAGAATTCTAGAAGGAAGAAGATTAAGAGAAGAAAGAGGGTCTGTTAATCTCTGTAACAATTTTCTTTCTTGCTTGAAGTTCTTGTAATCGTCTTCATTGAATCAATAGAAAATTAGCTGCTGATGTTTTGCCCGTGGATGTAAGTCATCAATGACTGAACCACGTAATTGTGTAGTTTTGAATGTGTGGTTGTTTTTGTGCTTTGTAATCATCGACATTCAATCTTGTTCTCTGTAAAGATCAAATTGGATTATTTTGTCTGACTTAGATCAATCTTCAAACTTAGATAAAGCATCTGGGAAAATCTTGTGTTAAGGTCCTTGGGCAGAGTTGTTGATTCAGTTTCAGATTCAGATTGATCAAAAACTCTACAATTGGTATCAGAGCTTGGTTCTTAATCAAGATCCTAGTATGGCTACTCAGAAGGTTGATCTAGAAAATTTTAATGGAAGAAACGATTTCAACATGTGGAAAGTAAAAATGGAAGCTCTTCTCATTACTCAAGGTTTGGGTGAAGCTCTGGAATCTTCAGTGAAAAATGAAGGAAAGGAAGTATCTTCATCCAAAACTCTAGAACAAATGGCTGACATAGACAAGAAGGCTAGAAGTGTAATAATTCTGAGCCTTGCAGACTCTGTGATAAGGGAAGTAGCTAAAGAAACAACTGTTACAGCATTAATGGAGAAGCTTGAGAGTTTGTACATGAAGAAATCATTGGCCAATAGACTATACATCAAGAAAAGGATGTTTACCCTTAAGATGGCTGAGGGCTCATCATTAGACAAACACATTGATGAGTTTAATTAAGTGTGTGACACATTGGCCACCATTGATGAAGGTTTGGATGATGAGGGTAAAGCTCTGCTGTTGATTAGCTCATTACCAGACTCTTTCAAAAACTTTGTTGATGCATTGATGTATAGAAGACAAACACTGTCACTTGATGAAGTCAAGTCAGCTCTAAACACTAGGGAGTTGCAAGAAAGGACAAGAAATCTTGAAAGTGGAGCAGGTGAAGGGTTATCTGTTAAGGGAAAGCCAGACAAAAAAGATGAAAAGAAAAAGAAGCCAAACAAATCCAAGAATAAGAACAAAGTCTTAAAATGCTTTCAATGTCACAAAGAAGGGCATTTTAAGAAAAATTGTCCAAAAAGAAAGGCTAAACAGAAGGGGCAGAGTGGAGATGCAGCAGTGGTTGAAGATGATGGATATGAGTCAACAAATGTTCTCATTGCCTCAGAAGTTAATCAGAAAGGTAAATGGGTACTGGATTCTGGATGCTCATTTCATATGTGTCCACATATCAGTCATTTTACTAAATATCATGAATGTGATGGTGGTAAGATGATGATGGGTAATAATGCAATGTGTAAAGTTGCTGGAATAGGAAATGTAAATTTGATGTTGCACAATGGATCTACATATGAATTGAAACAAGTGAGATATGTTCCTGATCTTAAAAGAAATTTGATCTCACTTGGTATGTTAGATCAGATTAGGTGTACAGTTAGTGTCCAAAATGGGGTGCTGAATGTTATTAGAAGGTCTCAAGTTCTGATGAGAGGAATAAAGATGAATGGGCTTTATGTTCTTGATGGAACCACTGAATCAGGGGAGGCATCAGTGTCATTGAGTTCTAGTGTTGATAAAACTAGACTGTGGCACTTAAGACTTGGGCATATAAGTCTTAAAGGGCTGAAAAAATTGTCCAAACAAGGGTTGTTAAATGGGGATAGAATTGAAGATCTAGCATTCTGTGAAGATTGTGTCCTAGGTAAATCTACAAGGGCTAGCTTCAAACCATCGGTTCACACATCAGAAGGACCCTTGGAGTACATTCATTCTGACTTATGGGGACATGCACAAGAAGTTTCACTAGGTGGAGCTAGGTATTTTCTGTCAATCATTGATGATTATTCAGGAAGATGCAGGTATATTTGCTTAAGCAGAAGGATCAAGTGTTTGATAAGTTTAAGGATTGGAAGACCTTGGTTGAAAATCAAACAGGAAAGAAGGTGAAAAAACTGAGAACTGACAACGGATGAGGTGAAATCAGTAGTCGGTGTTTGAAAATTCTTGTCTTCTTGAGGGAATTGTAAGACACAAGACAGTAAGGCATACACCTCAACAAAATGGCCTTGCTGAAAGAATGAACAGAACACTCATTGACAAAGTCAGAAGCATGATGATTCAAGCTAAGTTGCCAATGAACTTGTGGGCAGAGACACTTAATACAGCCTGCTACTTAGTAAACCTAAGCCCCTCTTCTGCAATTAGTTTTAAGACACCTCATGAGATGTGGTCTGGAAAACCAGCCAGCTATGGAAATCTTAGGTTGTTTGGTTGTCAAGCCTATGCTCATGTAAACCAAGGGAAGCTTGCTCCTAGAGCTTTAAAGGGAATTTTCATATGGTACCCACAAAGAGTGAAAGGCTATAAGCTTTGGTGTACAGACTTAACACCACCAAGATGTATAGTCAGCAGGGATGTTATTTTCAATGAAGAAGAGGTGGCAGATGTGGTACAAAGAATTAAGTAGCTGAAGAAAAATGAAGAAACTGATATTCAGTTTGAGGTGGAGTCATCTAAGCAAAACATCTCAGATGAGACTGTTATATCAGATGAAGATAGTATTGATTCAGAAAGGCATCAGACATCTCAGGGTGAAGATTCAGTTCAGAGTCAGACTCAGGGTTATCAACTGGTGAGAGATAGACAGAAAAGACAGATTAGAGCACCTAAAAGATTTGGATATGCAGATTTAATTGGTTTTGCATTGCATTCTGCTCATGAGATTGATGAAGAAGAACCTAAAACCTTTAAAGAAGCTGTTTCATGTCAGAATAAAAGGGAGTGGAAGAGAGCAATGGATGATGAGATCAACTCTTTAAAAAAGAACTCTACTTGGGAGTTGGTAAAGAGACCAGAGAAGAGAAGGATAGTAGGATGCAAATGGGTATTTAGGATCAAGGAAGGGATTTCAGAATTAGATCCTAAAAGGTTCAAGGCCAGACTTGTTACTAAGGGATATACTCAGAACGAATGAGTGGACTTTAAAGAAGTGTTTTCTCCAGTTGTTAGGCATGCCTCTATTAGAACATTGTTGGCTTTAACAGCTGTTTATGATTTAGAACTAGAACAGCTTGATGTCAAGACTGTTTTTTTGCATGGTGAACTGAGTGAACAGATTTAGATGACACAACCTGAAGGGTATGAAGTTCCAATCAAGAAGGATTATGTTTGCTTGCTAAAAAAATCTCTTCATGGTCTCAAGCAATCCCCAAGGCAATGGTATCTGAAGTTTGATGAGTTTATGGTTACACATGACTTCAAGAGGTGTAGTTATGACTGCTATGTATACTATAAATCATCAAACTCAAATATCTACATATATCTGTTGTTATATGTTGATGACATGCTCATTGCTTGTAAAGAAAGAGCTGAGATAGAGGCTCTGAAAAAACTCTTGAATACTGCATTTGACATGAAGGATCTGGGAGGAGAAAAAAGGATATTGGGAGTGGAAATCATCAGAAATAGGAGCAAAGGTTCGATATTCCTTTCACAAGAGAAATATCTAAAAAGGGTTTTGGAGAGTTTTAATATGCTGGATGCTAAACCAGTAAAGCTGCCTTTAGCTGCACATTTCAAACTCTGCAAGCTCTGTTGTCCAAATTTAGAGGAAGAAAAACAGACGATGAGTCAGGTTCCTTATGCTAATGCAGTAGGTTGCCTTATGTATGCCATGGTTCTAACCAGACCTGACATCTCACATACTGTGAGTGTTGTCAGTAGATATATGGCATCACCAGGCAAAGAACATTGGGAAGGTGTGAAGTGGATTATGAGGTATCTCAGGGGTACTTTGAACTTTGGTCTACTGTATAGAAGGAATGCTGAATGCAGTTTTGGTTTAAGAGGTTTTGTTGATTCAGATTATGCTGGGGACATTGATAGAAAGAGATCACTCACAGGCTACATGTTTTTGTTCAATGGATGCTTAATCAATTGGAAGTCAAATTTACAGCAAGTTGTGGCACTTTCAACAATGTAAACCGAGTATACAAAGAAATGTTGAATCAGTTAAAGAAGCACTGTGGTTAAAAGGGTTATTAGCTGAACTTGGCAATAAACAAGAATGTATCCCTATCTCCTGTGATAGCTCTAGTGCTTTGCATCTGTGCAAGAATCAAATATATCATGAAAAGACCAAGTATATTGATATTAAGCTCCATTTCATAAGGTATGAAATATCAAAGGGTGTCATTAAGATGGAAAAAATTCATATTGATGATAATCCTTCTGATGTTCTTACCAAAGTGGTTTCAACTGCTAAGTTCAAAAAATGCTTGGACTTAGTTGGAATAAGCAATCTCTGATATGCGGTAAATGGCAAAGGAATCAGAAGCTGGGTGTTTGGTTCAAGGTGGAGAAGTGTTGAGCAAAGTGAAGACAAACACCAGAGCTTATAAAACGGCAGTGTTTTATATATCAGTTTCTTGAAGTGTCACGTGGAGAAAGCATGGTTACTAAAGGTTGAAACGCAATCTGTTATGTCGTTTTGGATAAACCTTTATGCTCTGTTTTCAGGTTGTTATAACGACCTGTACACGTGGCTAGAATCTGTGAATTCTGGGTTGGCAAGTTTGTTGAGCTTCTGTTGGTTATAAGCTTAGTTAAAAATAAGCTTATTCTGTGCGCTTGTAAAAGAGGGTTAGAGAGAATTCTAGAAGGAAGAAGATTAAGAGAAGATAGAGGGTCTGTTAATCTCTGTAACAATTTTCTTTCTTGCTTGAAGTTTTTGTAATCGTCTTCATTGAATCAATAGAAAACCAGCTGCTGATGTTTTGCCCGTGGATGTAAGTCATCAATGACTGAACCACGTAATTGTGTAGTTTTGAATGTGTGGTTGTTTTTGTGCTTTGTAATCATCGACATTCAATCTTGTTCTCTGTAAAGATCAGATTGGATTTTTTTGTCTGACTTAGATCAATCTTCAAACTTAGTAAAGCATCTGGGAAAATCTTGTGTTAAGGTCCTTGGGTAGAGTTGTTGATTTAGTTTCAAATTCAGGTTGATCAAAAACTCTACATGTTTAGTTTAAAATTCTTTACACATGTACATGACATTAATTAGTTCAAAATTCATCTGCAGTGCCCTTATCAAACTACAGATGTTGAATGTGCATATTATGTCATGAGATTTATAAAGGAATCATTGAAAACCAAGATGATTCAATAAAAAACGTGGCAATCATTTCCTTATCCTTTTAAAGTTTATAGATTTCATAATGTTGATGCATGTATTACTATTGACAATTTTTTATATGACATATAGTTTGTTGGATGAGACAACCACACCCGAAAGAATATTCAAGTAAGAATGGAATGGGCAGAGTACATATGGCAGAATGACTTTGCGAGATTAGTAAATGAATATTATTATTTTTTATTTATATCTTTGTTATTGTCTTTGTTTCGAATAAGACATAAAAGAATTTATGAAATTATTTCAATTGTTTTGATATTGTAATCAAGGAAGGTTTGTCAAATGGTTTCACTCTCCAACTCTCTCTGGCTTTGGCATTATTATTGGAGTAGCCAAAAGGATGGCTGTATTTTGTTGTTCCTCTAAAGAATGTAATATTTTTCTTTCAAGAAAAAAGAGTTATGGATATCAAATTCCTTTAATTTGGAAATTTTACACAAAAAGTTTTTTTTTGTATTGTTTGTAATATACCAGATTTATATATGGTTAATGCAATTGCCTGATGAATTTTTGTTTTTATACTACAAGTAAGCATAAATAACAACAACAACAACAACAATAATAGTAATGACAGCCATTTCATATCTTTAGTAATCTATCTATATTAGGGTGGCTACTATTGTTGACATTAATTACTTACAAGTAGTCATTTATACTCGAAGAAAGACAGTTATTTTACAACATTAGATGACTACTTTTTTGAGAAATGAGTCATCTATAATACTTATTAGATGACTTTCTTCACGTGTCATCTTTTATAGCTCATTTTAGATGACTGCTACAAAAATGACTAATTTTACTTCGTCATCATACGGTTAATTTACATGTCATCTATTTCCTTTTTTGTAGTAATGTTAATGCATCTGGATATAATGCAAAAGGATTTAATGTTATTGTCAAAGGAGTTGATGTGTTTCAACATCAACTAATCTCTGCAAGCAAGACATCTAAAGTTGCTTGGGATATATTTCAAATTACTTTTGAAGGCGACAATATGGTAAAACATTCTAAACTTCAAAAAGTTACATTTGATTTTAAGAACTTGAAAATGCATGAGCATGAAATCATATCTGAATTTAATTCTAGAATCCTTGCTATGGTTAATGATTTTTTGCTCTTGGAAAACCTATTTCTGAGGAAGAAATTTGTAGAAAGATCTTAAGATCTATCCATTCTAGATATCATCCTAAAATTTTGACCATTAAAGAATATGTTGACATATCTACCATAATTAGAGGTTCTCTTATAGGAAAATTGATGGTCTATGAGACTAATTACTTGAATTTGAATCCTAAGAAAGAAAAGAGTGTTGCTTTTTAGGCTGACACATAGGTTCTTGTAGCTAAACCAATTGAGGATGATGATTCATATGTGTATATAAATAATTCTCTTGCACTTATTGCAAAAAGTTTCAAGAAGATGTGGAAAAAGAAGAACTTTAACAAACCAAAGAAGACTTCTATATTACTAGCTCTAATGGCTTAAAAGGGTTCTTCTAACCCTAATTTTAAATTATATGATCTTAACAAACTTAAGGGTATTCAATGCAAAGAATGTGTGAAATACTAACTAGACTACCCAAGAGGGGGAGTGAATTGGGTTCTTTAAAAATTAAGCAAATAAAACCACACAACAATTAAAACTAATATGTTAATAAAATTAAAAGCAATAAATTTAACAATGCTTGAAATTAAAAAGATAAGGGAAGAGAGATCAAACACGAGATTTTTACGTGGTTCAACCAACCGTGCCTATGTCTACGCCTCCAAGCACATCGGGCTTGAGGATTCCACTAAGCAAGCCTCCAAGGCTTTAATAACACTCACAATTGACTTCAAAGGTGTCAATGAACCTTTACAACAAGCGATTATCCCTAATCTCCTAACCCAAGTGTATTCCAATACTTACAATCACTCAATAATAAAGATTTAAAATCAACCTATCTCTCACACAATCTATATGAATACAATTGAAATCCCAAAGTGTGAATCAATGAAATATAACAAGTTTAAAGCTCAAAGGAGATTGTTTTTCTTAGTAGCAAGCTCGAAGATAATTGTTAGATCATGCTTTATTTGAATTTGATTGAGCTATTTTATAGTTGAAGCTGAAAACTAGCCATTTTTTACTTTCTGAGCATAATTGGATCGCCGTTTTCTGCTAACGGTTTACCATTTTGACTTGTCCAAATAGCCGTTATGCTTAGACTTTAAATAAACTGTTTACCGTTTAAAGTTATCAGATCGTCGTTTGCTTCTAAAGACCTGCAAAACAAACTTAGCTTTCCGTTTTTGCTAAACAACTCAAGGTTAAAAACTTTCTCCTTTCTGTAAACTATCGGTTAGCCGTTTTCAAATAAACGGTTCACCGTTAATTTCCAGAATCTTTTCAATAAACGGTGCGGGATTACAAAGACAATTTCTTCTCTCAGAAATTATCGATTTACCGTTTGCCAATAAGCAGTTCACCGTTAATTTCCAGAATCTATATTTTTGGCAACTTTTGTTTAGAAAAAGGTTTTCCATCTCAATTTAATAACCATTAAGCTTTCTTTAAACATGTCTATGGCTTTAAGAAATTCATTTTAATAAATTTCAACATTTTAACAAAGAATATATAATTTTTGTTATCATCAAAATCAATATTATAAGATCAACAATGTGGACGTGGAGGGCATATACAACCACAATATGCTAACATTCTCATGAAAAAGAAAGCAATGCAATCCAGTTAAAGTAATGATGATTCAAATGATAGCATTGATAAAGAGGACCTTGTTGTCGGACTTGTTGTCCATGGTGATATGTCAAAATATACTAATGGCAATGTACAAGAATCAAACATCGAAGGCACATCCTCATCTAAAGTGTTACACATAGCTCTCTACAAGAAAGATAATAATTCCCATCTTGACACAACTGTGCAACATGGTGACAAGAATAATGATTTAGATAGCGACGTTAATGACATTGATGTAAATGACAAGAAAGCTTTTCGTGAAAGCTATATGATGACGTTTGCTAAATAAAAAAAGTCTAAAATATGAATATGACTTTGATGACTCAAGTATTTAATCTTTTGAATGATAAGGCGAAACTTAAAAGTGAGGTAATTCATCACAAGCCTTTACCTACTGCCAAAGATATCCAATTGCTCACAATGACTATAGAATTATAGAATACCAAAAGGTCACTCAAGTTGATGAATTCTAAAACTCAAAAGTTAGATCATATCTTGTCAATTGGCAAACTTAGCTTAAATCATCATGGTCCTAGATATCAACATGGTAAAGACTCAAATTCTCAAGGTTTGTTTGTTAAAGCTTCTCCACTAAAAGCTTCTCCACCAGTAGCTAAAATTTTAAATCATAAAAAAGATAAAGTTGTTGCATATTCCTCATCATTTTTTCGAGGAAAAAACAACAGGTTTATTCCTAATTGTCATTTTTGCCATGTTGAAGGACATATAAGACCTAATTGCTTGAAGTTCATAAAATATATGAAAAGGGCTATATTTTTTAATTAATCTTATGGAAAACTTACAATGACACCTAGACCTTGTAAAGCTTATATTTCTTTTATTTCCTTAAGACCTTGTACTACTGGCTTTTGGTACTTTGATAGTGGTTATTTTAGACACATAACAGGTGATAGAAGTGCCTTGATTAATTATCAAAAAGTTGATCGAGAAAATGTGACTTTTGCTGATGGCGTGAAAAGTTGTGTACTTGGAAAGGGAACACTGAACGTGGAAGGTTTTTAAAAATTTGACAATGTTCTGCATATGAAGGATCTTAAAGTAAATTTACTCAACATTAGTCAAATTTGTGATCAGATCTTGCTTATCAACTTTGACAGGAATAAATGTCACATTCTCGATTTTGATGGAAATTGCATTTTAGAAAGACATTGTTGAATGTTTTCTTGTGCTATGGGTGTTTATATGCAAGTGTACACAACAAGTAATATAATTATAAGTATTAAAGATCATCTTCACAGGGAGTAATGTTATCAGATTTGCTACAGCAATCTTAACAATGCAATTTTGCTTTAATTAAAAATAAAACAAATAATAAAACTAATAAACTACTTAAAATAAAAATGCAGTAAAAAAAATTCTCGCGTCACACTCAAAGATGAAGCTAATGGGAATAGAGTAGTTGAGTGACCAAACTCCCTTAATGGTTTTGACTGCTTTAAATTTTAGTCCATCGCACGGATCCGCTACAAAGATTAGGCAAAATCCTTAAGTATCCTCAAATATCGCTTGTTCGATATCTTATATCTTGAAGCAACTTAACAAGAATCAATCAATTATTATCTTGACAAAAGATATAGCATTACACACTTAGGTTCTAATTACCTTAAAAGGTGAATCCCTACGTTTAGGTCATCACTAATTTTATATTCAGCATGACCCTTTTGGAATCAAGTTAAACTCAACTCAGGAAACCTAATCTAAAACCAAGTATTGCTCTGATATGTTCTATTAAGATAGGTTTTTCTTAGGCTCTCTTCTAGATAGCATCACTAAATGGGTGGTCAACCGAAATAGTAAATTGAAATAAGTATTATCAAAACAAAGTGCTATAGCAAACATGCAGCAACACATAAAATGAATCAATTAACCATCAAGATTGTTTGTTACTCAACCACAACTAAAATTAGTTCATAACTTGCGATAGAAAAATAAATAAAAGAAATTCATCCATCAAATACATCCCCATGATTAAATAGTAAACAAGCAAATAAGAATAGAGCAAGAAAGACTGATTTTTTTATTGATCTCTACAAGTTCTCCTCTGATTCAACCCTAAATCTTGCTCTTGAATTCTGTTTTTCTTTTGTTTCTTTTCAGTTTTTCTCTTTTGATTGACGGCCCCCTACTTTCCTTGTGTGCATACTTTTTTTATAGTTGAAAATTATGGCGACCAGAAGTTTAAGACGTGTTTCTTCTAGATTTGGAATCTCTAGATCGTAATCTTCTAAGTATCTCACATGAAATCTTCTATATCAATGCTCCAAGATTACTACAGCAACGATTAATACGACAACGGCTACAATATCTACACTGCTCCAGACTTGTTTTAATTCTTCTTTAGCCAAGTTTGTTCTTAATTTTTGTAAGCCTTCATAATAACATTCCTTTCTTGAAAATTGAGCTTCCAGATACTTACAATTAAACATATAATCTAAGCACAAAAATTATTTTAAAACAACACAATTTATTAAAAATAAACTAGAGTGGATATTCATGCAAAATATAACTAAAATGCCTTAAAAACATATCATTTACTCTGTATGTAATCTTGATTTAGGTCTAAAATTGCTATGATAACTCTAATTTCATAGAGTTATCAAACATCGACCATCTTATCATTGTTATAAATTGATTAGTCAATTATTTACCATAAGACCACTTTTGATAACACAGACTTATGGCATTAAAAGCTTGGTCATTCGAACTACAAGTTATTTATTGAAATTGTGAAAATAGGTTTAGTCAAAGCAATCTTAATGCTTATAAACAAACAACCTGGAGTATATGGTTCATGTCAATCTGGCAAACAATAAAGGGCGTCACATAAAGCCATTCAAGATAAAACAACATCTAAGTTACTTTAGCTACTTCATATGGACCTTATGGGATCAATGCAAGTTGAAATTATAACTAGAGAAAGGTACATTTTTACATGTGTAGATGATTTTTCTAGGTATACGTGGGTTGATTTTATTAGAGAAAAATTAAATGCATTTGATGTGTTCAGAAACCTATGTGAAAAAGTTAAAAATGAACAGCATTACAATATTGTTAGAATTATAAGTGATCATTGAAAAATAATTTATTCATCTTCTTCTTTTTTGTTCTTCTTCCCTTTAGTTAATGGTGGTTCTTCCTCAAATTCTCGATTCTTCTTCACCGGCACGCTTTTTAGTTCTTGGAGCTTCTCCTTTTCTTTGCTCCTATTTTTTATATAGACAGAAAATTGATGCGGATGATCTTGGTGCATCAAGTAATTTCAAAATCTATTCGTTTCCCTTCTACGCCTCTACATATTGACTAATACCACGACTCAACTCTTGCAACCTTCTTTCACTCCTAATGACCTTCCTTGCTCCTGTTACAGCAGCATGTTTTGGCATTGCTACAGCGGCAGTTTCACCAATAATTCTTTCTACAGTTCGAGTAGTAAAAGCTTCTTCATTCTTAATTCATTCTTCCTTAGCAATTATGCTCATTTCAGAAAAAAGACAAAAGCTTATGATGAGTGAGGGAAACAACAAAGCAGTAGTCTTGTGCTTTTATAACACATTCTCTAATTTTCCTCTCGATAATTATCCCAACGTCAATTGGTAAACCTTTAAGGATGACGTATAAGAGAATCAACCTTTCATGAGACACGGTGGTAGTGTGTGTGTTGGGCATCAATTTAGATTTTAAAACTTTCACCCACACTTTGGCAATTTATTTCAAATCAATCCTATTCAGTATTCTACCTTCCTTATTTAACCATGAACTACCTTACATTTTAAGGATTTTATGCTCATGATTTTATTTCTTAGAGGTCATACTCCCAACCATTTTTTAGTACTCAAGATGGTAAATTATATTACCTTTAGTTCCAAGGGAACTTAAATGTTCCTTACCAGTATTGTGCGTTGTTCGTACGCAGCATGTTAGCGTAAAATTCCTTAACGATTGGCAGTATAGAGTCCCTTAGATGGGTGCAAAATTCTAGCCAGCCCCTCTTTGTTGCAGCAGTATAGATAATGTTGATTGGTCCAGACAATTATGGCAGGAATTAAAAACCGCTTTCCACTAAAATCTTTCTTGGTTCGATAAATTCTTCAAATTTATCTTTGACTTTGTTACTATGAAAATGTGAGGGGTCCTTTAATCTAGCCGTAATCTTCTTGTATTTTGTCATGACTAGAGCAACTTAATCGTGTTGTTGGGTAACAAAGGAACAAAATGTCAAAAGGTTGTGAATTTTGGGAGCTTTATCTCAATTTGATAAGCCGCCTGTCCAAATTTACTCCCAATGGTTAAAAGTTTCCATAATTTTTTCACTGTAACTTTATGAATCCTTGTTGCAACAAGTGATCTGGTGCTGCAGTAATCTGTAATAAAATCCCTTGTTTAATAAGAAGCATTGTCTAATTGTTGTGTGAAGTATAATGCTACAACAATGTTTGCCAGTGTTTTAGCCAATTTTTTTGGATGTACCGTAACAAAATAAAAGAAAGAAAAGAAAAAAGATGAAATTAGATAATCACTTCAAAATGAAAAAAATCATAAAGAAAAACATGAAAAACTAAATTTAATGTTGAAAGAAAAAATGAACTAACTTCCTTAATCATTGAAAGAAAAATTGAACTAACTTCCCTTAATTATTAGGTTGCCTTCTAATTAATGTTTAATTTAAGGTCTTTCAGCCTAACCTTCCCTTCTTAGCTAGGTCATTGAGGCATAAATCCTCCCTTTAGTCGTACAAAACATCTTTAATATAATGTTTAATTCATTGCCCATTTACCATAAATTCCTGACTAGTTTTCTCATCCTTAAGATCCACAGCACATGAGGATAAATTTAAATGAGCTCAAAAGGTCCTAACCATTTAGACTTTAACTTTCCTAGAAAAAGCTTTAATCTCGAGTTGTAAAGCAAAACTTGTTGGCCTGGGATTAAATTTATGTGCTAAATGTGTTTGTCATGCCATTGTTTTTCTTTCTCCTTTTAAATCTTTACATTTTCATAGAAGAACCTTACCTCTTCTAGTTCACATAGTTGAAGCTTCCTACGCTCTGCCGCAACATGCATATCCATGTTAAGTTATTTAATGCCCAATATGCTTTATGCTCCAGCTCCAATGGCAAATGGCAATCTTTGCCATAAACAATTTTGTATGAAGACATGCCGAGAGGTGTCTTATAGGCTATGCGGTAGGCCCATAAGGAATCATGTAATTTAAAAGACCAATCTTTTCTAATAGGGTTCACCACTTTTTTTAAAATCTTTTTATTTCTCGATTGGACACTTCTGTCTGACTATTAGACTGAAGATGATATTCTATAACAATCTTATGCTTAATTTCATATTTATCCAATATTGAGAAATATTCTTTGTAAAAATGAGTGCTTTCATCACTAATGATGGCTCTGGAGTTCTAAACCTTAAGAAAATATTCCTCTTAAAGAATTTCACCACG